>CAUYLG010026038.1:0-18479 GCA_963573385.1 Cacajao melanocephalus | reverse complement strand
ATGGCCACATATTCTTCCATGGTGTATGTGTGCCACATTTTCTTTATCCAGTCTATCATCAGTGGGCATTTGGGTGGGTTCCAAGTCTTTGTTATTGTGAATACTGCTGCCGTAAACATATGTGTGCATGTGTCTTTATAGAAGCATGAATTATAATCCTTTGGGCATATACTTAGTAATGGCATTGCTGGGTCAAATGATATTTCTTATTCTAGATCTCTGAAGAATCACCACACTGTCTTCCACAATTGTTGAACTAATTTGCACTCCCACCAACAGTGTAAAAATGTTCCTATTTCTCTATATCCTTTCTGGCATCTGTTGTTTCCTGACTTTTTAATGATCCCTATTCTAACTGGCTTGAGATGGTGTCTTACTGCAGTTTGATTTGCATTTTTCTAATGACTGGTGATTATGAGCATTTTTTCATGTTTGTTAGCCACATAAATGTCTTCTTTTGAGAAGTGTCTATTCATATCCTTAACCCACTTTTTGATGGGTTTTTTTTTTCTTGTAAATTTGTTAAGTTCCTTGTGAATTATGCATTTTAGCCCTTTGTCAGATGGATAGATTGCAAGATTTCCTCCCATTCTGTAGGTTGCCTGTTCACTCTGATGATAGTTTATTTATTTATTTATTTATTTATTTATTTTTGCTGTGTGGAAGCTCTTTAGTTTAATTAGATACCATTTGTCAAGTTTGGCTTTTGTTGCCATTGCTTTTGGTGTTTTAGTCATGAAGTCTTTGCCCATGCCTATGTCCTGAATGGTATTGCCTAGATTTTCTTCTAGAATTTTTATGGTTTTAGGTCTTAAATTTAAGTCTTTAATCCATCTTGAATTAATTTTTGTATGAGGTTTAAGGAATGGGTCCAGTTTCAGTTTTCTGCATATGGGTACCCAGTTTTCCCAACACAATTTATTAAATAGGGAATCATTTCCCCATTGCTTGTTTTTGTCAGGTTTGTCAAAGATCAGATGGTTGTAGATATGTGGCATTATTTCTGAGGCATCTGTTCTGTTCTGTTGGTTTATATATCTGTTTTGGTATATACTGTATAGTTAGTATAGTATATCAAAACAGATATACTATACTAACTATACAGTATATACTAAATGTAGACTATACTAAAAGGTACTGTAGCCTTGTAGTATAGTTGGGTAGCATGATGCCTCCAGCTTTGTTCTTTTTGCTTAGGATTGTCTTGGCTGTATAGGGTCTTTTTTGCTTTCATATGGAATTTGAAGTAGTTTTTCCTAATTCTGTGAAGAATGTCAGTGGTAGATTGATGGGGATAGCGTTGAATCTATAAATTACTTTGGGCAGTATGGCCATTTTCACAATATTAATTCTTCCTATCCATGAGCATGGAATATTTTTCCATTTGTTTGTGTCCTCTCTTATTTCCTTGAGCAGTGGTTTGTAATTCTCCTTGAAGAGGTCCTTCACATCCCTTGTAAGTTGATATCACCACTGATCCTACAGAAATACACATTACCATCAGAGAATACTATAAACACCTCTGTGCAAATAAACTAGAAAATCTAGAAGAAATGGATAAGTTCCTGGACACATACACCCTCCCAATACTAAACCAGGAAGAAGTTGAATTCCTGCATAGACCCATAACAAATTCTGAAATTGAGGCAGTAACTAATAGCCTACAAACCAAAAAAAGCCCAGGACCAGAGGGATTCACAGCCGAATTCTACCAGAGGTACAAAGAGGAGCTGGTGGCATTCCTTCTGAAGCTATTCCAAACAATAGAAAAAGAGGGAGTTCTCCCTAACTCATTTTATGAGGCCAGCATCATCCTGATACCAAAACATGGCAGAGACACAACAACAAAAAAGAAAATTGCAGGCCAATATTCCTGATGAACATCAATGCAAAAATCCTAAAATACTGGCAAACTGAATCTAGCAGCACGTCAAAAAGCTTATCCACCATCATCAAGTCACATTCATCCCTGGGATGCAAGGCTGGTTCAACATATGCAAATCAATAAATGTTATCCATCACATAAACAAAACCAATGGCAAAAACTACATGATTATTTTAATAGATGCAGAAAAAGCTTTCAATAAAATTCAACACCCCCTCATGCTAAAAACTCTCTATAAACTAGGTATTGATGGAACGTATCTCAAAATAATAAGAGCTATTTATGACAAACCCATTGCCAATATCATACTGAATGGGTAAAAGCTGGAAGTATTCCCTTGAAAACCAGCATAAGACAAGGATGCCCTCTCTCACCACTCCTACTCAACATAGGCAAGCGAAAGAATCAAAGGGTATTCAAATAGAGACAGAGGAAGTAAAATTGTCTCTGTTTGCAGATGACATGATTGCATATTTGGAAAACCCTATCACCTCAGCCCAAAATCTTCTTAAGCTGCTAAGTAACTTCAGCAAAGTCTCAGGATACAAAATCAATGTGCAAAAATCACAAGCATTCCTGTACACCAATAATAGAGAGCCAGATCATGAATGAACTCCCATTAACAACTGCTACAAAGAGAATAAAATACCAAATGCATCTTTCTTTTGTTTGGTATTAATACATTATATCTTTCCCCACCTTTCTATTTTTAATGTTTGTGTCTTTATATTTAAAGTGCATTTCTTGTAGAAAGCATATGGTTGCATCTTTCTTTTTTCCACTTTCTGAAATCTCTGCCTTTTAACTGGGATATTTAGTACACTTACATTTAATGTGATTCTTAATGTAGCATGTTTAAGTCTATCATCTTGCCACTTGTTTTTAAATTTGCCCATATATTTTTTCCTTTTTTTCCTTCTTCTAGAATGAGTATTTTTAAAAAAAATTCTTTTTATCCTCTTTGTTGGCTTATTTGCTGTAACTCTGCATTGTTATTTTATAAGTTGCTTCAGGTTTAAGTAATATTATACTACTTTATGTACAGTATAAACAACTTACAATAGCATAATCTATTTTTCTCCTTATAGCCTTATGATATTTTTGACACATATTCTACTTGTACTGTGTTATAAAATGCATACTACATTGTTGCTATTTTTGCTTAAACACATTAGTTTGTTTAAAGGTATTTAAATAATAAAAAATCGTATATGTTTACTCATGCAGTTGCCACTTCCAGGGCTATTAATTCAATTGTGTAGATCCACATTTCCATCTGATGTCATATTCCTTCTGCCTAAATGATGATGTCTTCTTGTATTTCTTGTAATGTGGCTCTGCTGGTGAATAAATTTGTTTAGTTTTCATGTATCTGTAAAAGCTTTTGTTTTGGCTTTATTTTAGTTTGATTTTGAAACTCATTTAAGCTGGGTATAGAATTCTAGGTAGATAGTCTTTTTTTTTCAATACTTGTACTCGGGGTTTTGAGATTCTTGTTCTGTGGGTTTATGGATTTTATAAAATTGAGACATTTTAGACAAATATTTCTCCAAATATTTTTTTTCTGTCTCCTATCACTCTCTTTTAAGAACTCTAATTACCCTGTTTGATGCTGTATATTTTTGTGTTCCTATATTCTAAAGTCTTGTTCTGGGATGCAGTTAAGTTACTTGGAAACATATTTTTTGGAGCATTGCTCTTAAGTCTTTTTTTATAGGCTGGACCAGAACAGTGTTTAGTCTAGGACTGATTATTTTCCGCTACTGAGTTAAGAAGACCCTCTGAGTACTGTCTACTGCCCAGAAAATCATAAGGCTTTCATATCTAGCTTGGGAAAGAGACACTGTTTATAAGCCTGTGCCATAATGTTTACATTATTTTAGTGGTTTCTCTGAGCATTACACTATACATACTTAAATGTTCACATTCTATTTAGAGTTAATATTTTATCACTTCAGGTAAAGCATAGAAGCCTTACCATCATCCAGGTCATTTTACCCTTACGCTTGGTGTTATGATTGACATATATATTATGTCTATTACATTGGAGACCTCCCAGACAATGTTAGAATTTTTGCTTTCAATAGTTGTACATATTTTTAAGAATTTAATAGGAGAAAAATAATTAATTCTGAAGTTTTATTCCTTTTGATATAATTCCTCTTCAGCCTGAAGAACTTCTTTTGCCATTTTTTTTTTAACCAGGTCTGCTGGTGACAAATCCTCTTAGCCATCTTTCATCTGAGAATGTCTGTATTTTAGAAGATTTTGGCCATATAATTATAAAATATGTGCTTTTATTTGATGAAGATTTTTTTATTTAAATTGACTTCTTATTTTGGAGGAAAAAATTTGGACAAAATGAAAATTTAAATCACTACCATAAATGGAAAATCAGTATCACTTGCTATAATTAGATGACAACAATAAGATACACAGTGAAAATAAAACGTTATTAAAATCTCTTTTGCCTCCCAGGCACTAGTCATGAAAGAAGCTCTCTCTTTGTAACAAGTTCCCTTTGACAAACAGTGGTTGGATGAATGGATGGATGAATGAATGAATAAAAACAGATTATTTCTGTCTTTTTATTCATTGAATAAAGATTTATTGAGCCCGCATTCTGTGATGGGCACTGAACTATCTCTGGAGTTGCAGTAATCATGGGACAGACAAGGTCTAGGCCCTCCCAGCACTGGCAGCTCAGTGTGAAGAAGTGGATCCTACCTTCACCTGAGAGTGGGCTTTGATAGGTGAAAGATCGGGTAAGAGGCACACTTGAAAAGATGTAAAATGGAAAGGTTGTTAGAGATGAAGCTCCGTTGCCAATTGCTTCAGGCTGTCACTCCCTGTCTGCAGCATCCCGGATTTTTCTCCCCTGCAGCTTGACCTCAGCTGAGATGAGTAGTGTTTGCTGCTTCCTGTGATGTTTGGAATCATCTCTTAGTATTATAACTGTCTGCTCCAAACATCTTTACTTGGCATTTAGTGAGAGCCCGACCTTTTTCCACCCAAGGCCATTAGTTATATCAGTGGGCTCTGTGTGTGCTCTTAGTCAGAATAAATCCCCCCTGAGTCAGGGGCAATAGATCATGGGCTCCATCATTTATGGCCTATAAATTAAAGGGTGGCTGGGAAATCTGGCTTCTGTGCCTGGCTGCTCACTCCTTAGATACACAGTGTCACTCTTTTATCGAGGGCTGGTGGGAGGAGGCTGTTTGGTCTCCTTCTGAACCCCCTGAAAGACAGTATTTACTGGCTATGGAAATACCTTTACCGCATGTTTATTTCTTTGAGACACTCTGCCCCAAGCTCATTGGATCCTTGTTCTCGTCTCTGTCCGGTGCTGTCTGGGCGTTTAATGGCCTTGGGTGGTATGCTCTCCACATTTCCAAGGCTCCTCAGTGGCAGCAGAATAGGCTTTTAAAAGTCTCACCACACCCAGAGTGTTTGGGGTTTCATAATGGCAAAGCGTAGCTGTCTTCTGCACTCTGGAGGTTGCATTCCTGAGACAGGGCGTTCCTCCCTTTCCACTGAGGCCACAAGGCTCCATTGATGGCTGGGACTGTCCCCTCCTTGCTCTCTGAGAGCCTCAGCATCACTCTTGGGGCTCCTGCCTCCCCTCGGCCTGTCACATCACCTTCGAAAACAGATGCACGGCTGTGAAGTAGTAGGTTTCAGGATGGCTTTGCTGTTATAGAGAGATTGTTCTCAGAGACATCTCTGTCAAGTTCAGATCTTGGAGCATTGTGCTGTCTCCATATTTGGAACAAAAGTGCTATCATGTAAAGCAGTTCTAGGATGCCTCTGTTTAGCCCATAGTGAGCTCATGAGGATCCAGGGAGGAGTGAGGAGCACAAGTGCGTGAGTCTGCTGCATTCAAGGGATTGCAGAGTTAAAGGCAAAGCAAAGATCACTGGTCCAACCGGTTACCAGAGGGCGGCATCCTCACCCCGACATCCCTGACAAGTGCTCATCCAGCTTCAGTCTGAATGTGTTGGACCCTGCCTGATCCCAGCCTTGGTGAGCTCTTTAGTGCCAGCTGGAACCTCTCAGCCTCATTTATGTCTCCCCTCATGCAAAGCTCTGAGCCCCACTGCTGCCCTGAGGCAGGAGACTTTTAAGAAACTCTGGATGAGTCAAATGAAACTCAACTTCAGGTCCCACTTGGGTTGCTTGTGTAGTATTTATCATTTGTCCAGGTATCTGTAACTGCGATAAACTTTATCTTGATCTCAGCCACCTACCTCTCCCTTAGTCTCTGTGCCCAAGTCCCTGTTTTGCTAGCATATCTAATTCCCAGCCCTGCCTTGCCCACATAGGATCTTCCTCCCCAAGGTTTACAGCCTTGTCCTGCGGCTGCAGCCTAGTGATTTGGGTCTTGCTGGCTGATGATGGATCTCCCAGATATAGACTTGTGTAGAGTACAACTTGCCCCTGTTTTCTTGCTGCTTTGTATTCCTGTGACTGCTGGTAACCCTAAGCTAGCACCTATCATTAAAAAATAGGCACAGCACCAGAACTGGCCTGCTGGGTTAGATGCCTTTCTGGGAATTGTATCTTGGCCCAGGCACGAAATGTTTAATTTCAAGTCCTGGACCATCCATCAGTCTGTATCATCTAACTCAGCTAATCATGATATTCCTGTATACCTATTGAAAAATAAACCTCCTAAGGTAGAAACATATTCAATGATGAAATATGCCATATATTGGATAAGTACTACATGCTAGACACTTCGCTATGCATTTTATATGCATTATATCCCCCAAAGCCTATGAGCTAGGCATTGTTATTATTATTCTTAATTAAGTTATTTCTTTTTTGAGATAGGATCCTGCTATGGTGCCCAGGCAGGCCTCAAACTCCTGGTCTCAAATGATCCTTGCTCTTTGGCCTCCTAAGTAGGTGGTACTATGGATGTGCATCATCATGCCAGGTCCTTTTATTCTTATTCCTAGCAGCAAACTGTGACTCTCTAGAGCACAGGCACTATAACTGGACTACCTGGATCGAAATCCCAATTGTGCCTCTTTTTAGTTTGGTACCTTGGATAAGCTGCTTGGCTTTTGTGTTTTTCAGTTTTCTCATTCATAAAACGAGGTCAACTAATGATCGCTTCAAATGGTAGTATGAGGACTGAATCAGTTGATGAATTTAAAACATTTAGAACAGTGCCTGTTGGCCTAGAGATGTCAGGTAACTTGCCTAGCACACACAGTAAGTAGCAGAGCTGGGACTTGCAGGAAGGACCCTTTGGCCCCTCCCTTGGTATCTCATTGTGCCCCCTCATCAGCCTTGAAACCCCTGGGTTTGGCCTGGGTCACCTCTTTAGACGGCAATTCTTTGCAACAGTCAGAGCCTTGCTTTCCTTGGTTTTGAACTCATCACGCTTCACATGTAGAGACGATGTCATTAATCTGCTTATCAAGAAAAAACAGTTTCTGTGTTGTCCTGGCTAAGAGAGTGGAACTGGCTTTTGGGATACCGGGATGTGGTAGGAGGCTCTGTCACTTCCTAGCTGAGTGATTTTTGGTAAGTCAACAAATCTCTTCCACCTTCAATTTTCTCATCTGTAAAAGAAAGAGAATAAAATCTACCTTCCAAGGCTATCGTGAATTCAACTAGATGACATGCATGAGAGAGTGACTGTGAAGTAATTTTATTAACTTCAGTTTTCTCATTTGTAAGGTGGCATGATTGGACATGCATTTAAAGATCAAGTGAAAAAAATTCCTGTAAAGAGCTTAGCATACTGCCTGTCACAGAGCAACTACTCAATAAATGCGACTATCATCATCATCACCAACACCAGTAAGATGTCCTAATCAAATGTAAACAAATCTTTCATTGTTTTCCTCTGATGAGGGGTTTCAGCAAAGTCATGCATCCTATACCCTCCCCTCCTGGACAAGCTGGTCCAGGAGGATTGCATGAATCTGCAAGACGGTTGCCCAGCATTACGGCATGTAATATGGCCGTGAAGCAGACTTGCCCTCTGCCTGAAGATAACTAGTCTCTAGGGGACGTCAAACCTGTGACCCTGTCTTCATTAGCCATGTGAACTTGCTGGCCTCATCTGCCCTTGGTAATAATTCCTGCCAGGTCACAAAGAATATCTTTTCCCCATGAGCCTTGGGTTAATAGCAACCTTTGACCCTATTCACTTAAAAGGTAATAAGCAACAGAAGCATTCATTCATCCAGCAAACATTTATCAAGGGACATTCTTGAGTTTCTTAGTTCATCATGACTCCATGTGCCTGCTGCTGACTCTTTCAGGCTGCCACATTCTTCCCAAGATAAGAACAAAGTCAGGTATCTGAGCTTTCCTTGTATTGGGGCCATTCATCACCTTTTCTCTTCTCTCCACACCCAATCGAGTCAGGAACTCACATTAAAAGGGCTTTGAGCTGATGACTCTGAAAAAGCCCAGGACCCTGATTCCCCTTCATTTATGATCCCATTAGCAGGCTGATGGTGACGACCATGTGACCACACCAAATACGAGAAAGCATCACTGACAAATGCAGAACACATGTTGGCAGGCGCAAAGATGTGGCACTTCCTTTAAACCAGCAGGTCTGTTGAATTCAGTTCAGTCCAGCAAGTTTTGGGTACGTGCCTATTTGCTCATTCATTCAATAATTCATTCATTCATCAATTTTTTTGAGTATTGTATACAAACACTGTACTGCGCTGCATGCTGGATTGGAAACAAAAGAAATCTATAATGGTCACCATGTTGGCATTCTAGTGGAAGATACTGTTTGCATTCACAAAGCACTCAGAAAAAAAATATGTGCACGAGAAGAATACAAATATTCACTTCATTTATCATTTATGCTTGCATCTATTCATTCAATTTGTTAATTACCAACTATGCATCATGCACAGTGCTAAATGCTGGTACCCAGAGATGAACAAACAACAGAGACATAGTTTCGACCATCACAGAAATTTAGAAGACTGCCTTAGATGAGATGATCAAGGAACACCACAATAAAGGTGAGACCTCTATGGGGAGAAAGAACTAGCTTTGCCACCAGTGGGGAAAGGGCATTTCAGACAGAGGGAAGAGCGTATGCAAATCCTTATTGTAGGAAAGAGATGGACATTTTTGAGAAGACATTTTGAAAATAGGCTAGTAGGGTTGGAAAGTAATGATGGAGGGGGAGGATGACAAGAGATGGGGACAGAGAATTGGGAAGGGGTCAGATAATGCAGAGAGCTTTGGCAGGTCATGATGGAAGTTTCCAGATATACAGCTAGCTGCATATCTATCTATCTGTCTATCTATCATCTGTCTATTATCTATCTATCTATCTCTATTATCCATCTGTCTGCCTCTCTCTCTCTCTCTCATCTATCTATCATCTATCTATTATCAATCAATCAATCAACTATCTTTTGAGGCCAAAAGGAAACTTTTAAAGAGTTTGAAGCTGAACACTGTCATAATTTAATCTACTGTGTGCCTCTGATGTGTCAGGATTTGTGCTGAGGACTCTGATGGTAAAATAAACAAACAGTACTGAGACTCACTGAGTTTAGAAATTCATCCAATGTCATTAATCCCTTTTTCACAGTAGCATTCAGCCAGCTGAATGTAAGTAATTGCTACAATGTGTGGGATAAACGTTGAAAAAATCAGAAGGGGAATTCAATGACAGCTGGAAATAGAAGCCCCATGGATGGGGTAAGATTTGTTCAGGACCTTCTTGGACTCAGAGAGCAGGAATGCATTCTGAAAAGGGAGAATAGAATATACAAAATGAAGGGGGATGTGTAAGGAAAAACAAAGCGAATATTCCCTTCTTTATGTGTTACCTCATTTAGGCTCTACAACATTTCTTTGAGGCAGGTATTATTTCCCCTATTTTCAGATGAGGAAACTGAGGCCCATAAATTTACCTAGCTAAGGACATTCAGCCAGTAGGTGGCATGGGACATTGTCCAGAGTTGGAAAGGTTTTCAATATCTGGCTGGTGAGCCAGAGAGAAAACCAGTGGTTCACCTATGGCTGAAGAAGACTTGGTGCTAGAGGAGGCATTTCAGCTCTTTTGTTTGTTGTTAGTTAAGGATGTCATTCCCAATTTCCATCTGGCAAGGCTTGAATAAAGGCCAGGAGTGGGCCCTGTCCTAGGAGAAAACCCACTTGGCTGCATGGCCAGTGCTGAATCCATTGCCCCTGACTTCTGTTCCTATGACAGCTCTCACCAGTGTGAAAGACGGCCCTTCCATGGCTAGCAGTGAAGTTGCTCAGGCTTCAGAGTCCTGGTAAATATGAGAATGTCGTCTTGGCCATTTTTCCCTTTCTGGGTTCTAGGACATTCCTTGAGGCTGAGCGTAGAAAGACTGTAACTGCTTTCTTTTGCTTTTCATCCCAAATTCCTCTCTGAGTCCTGCAGGGAGACGGAGCCTCATTTCCCATTCTCTCTGCAGAGCCTGGGGTCCTTTTCTCTTTGCTAAGGCAGCTCCCATAAGCCACCAATCTCCCCTCTTTACCTGGCCTAACTAGCCTGGGTCTTTAGGGCTATGGACTCCGCATCTCAGTCAGCCTTCAGCAACTGTTCCCTTGGCTGTGAACTCTGAGGCCCCTCTAAGCAGAGATGGCTTTATGGGCTTGTCTATGACTCATTCCTGGCTGAATGCTCTGCGGCTACAGTCTTAAATTCTTAGTCTTATCTTTGAACTTGTGTTTTGTAAGTGGAGTCCAATGGGACAATGAAGCATGCACTTGAACAGAGGAGAGATGCACAGTATGGGTGTCCACAGTACCTCACCATGCCATTCACATTGGGGCATTCATGATGCCGCTGAGCACAGAACTCTGGCAGACTCACGATGCCTGGGAGGTCAGCATGACTTAAAGTGCGTACAAGACAGGCCATTTAAACTAGAGCTTACTTTGAATACCAAAAGAAGGCAATGGCATTCCAAGAAGCTTGACCCACCAAGGAATTCTATCCTCTGATCTCTTTTTTTATTTGCGCTACTACCTTGTGTTAGTCAACCACTTATGCCAAGAATGATGGTTGATGAAAAGTGAAGATAAGATGAGCCATAGTTTCCTTTCCTTGAAGTCCTTCCTTACTCATCAGTAAACCAAAGGTAGAAAGCATTGGTAGAATACATGTGTATCAAGAAATGTAGTAAAAACATTTGGGCTATTTCCACTGTTCTGGATAAGAATAGCTTTGTGCTGTTTCTATTGTTCTGGTAAGAATGAAATACTACCAGTTTTGAATTATATAATTTTGGTGATTCCGCATTTGAGTTAAATGCTCTTATATTTGCATTTAAAACTGGCATGGCACAATATAAAATTAATGCTACTTAGATTTTTTCCTTAGAATAATATTGAGTAACAAATACAAAACCCTCACCATGTCTAATTGAAAAAGAAACCATGAAAGGAAGAAACAAGCTTTATATTTTAGTTCCTGTTAGGGCATGTTTTCCCTGCATTTTGAACAAGAGGCTCTGTATTTTCATTTCCTATTGAGCCCTGCAAATTGTGTAGCCATCCTTGCATTCAGGACTTATCCAATCAAGTATTTTTTAGATGCCTGATCAGCACCAGCCACGACTTATCTGGGCATTTTTATTTTTTCTATCCAGGTTGAGACTACGGCAGAGCTTATCTTGGTTCTTCCCATCTGATCACTTCATCCTTCCAGGTAGTGGGCATCCAGAGATAAACAGATGCAACCCTTACTCTGGAGGAGTTTACAATGCTGTGAGGGGAAGTGACACGTAATGATGCCTGGGGAGCACAGAATGGGGGTATCACCATGTCTGGAGGAGAGAGAATACTTTATTATTAAATATTCTATATTTTCCAGAACTTAGCACAGTGCCTGGTACACAGCGAATGCTCCATAAATGTTTGATGAATGAACAAATGGTATAATGAACACGAGTGCTCTGTTAACAGTTGATTCCTATGGAAATAGTAGGGTTATCCTTAATGGTGGGGGAAATACAGGTGGTAGAGAGAATATGGCTTTCCAAGGGTCAGCTGGAGCAGAGTAACGTAGCCCCTCTTTTGTCCTCATGAGTTTTAACTGATTTTTTCCTTCCATGAACTTTTTGGGGTATTGCTTTTGCACTTGTAGCGTGGGGTTTCCATCTTGAGGATGAGGAATGTTGCCTAAAATCAAATGCCGGCAAGTGATTCCATCTTTTCTTCCATAGACATACGGTGAGTGCATGCTGAGTGCCTGGCTCCATTTTTGGACTGGGAGCAGCAAGTATCCAGGCCAGGAAAGGACTTTGAAGTCATTGAGTCTATAAGTTCCCAAATACAGGCCCTCAAACTGGTGCTGCTGAGGGATGTTTTCACTGCTTTACAGAAGAGTGAGGAAAAGAAAGCGATGTTTAGAAAACTGGGGTTAGACTTTAAAGCATTTCCTTTCTTCTGAGATCGTGTTTTTCCTTCTCTTCTGTTAAAATGTGCTTTTTTTGGTTTTTGTTTACAGAATGACTACAATAGTAGATAATTAAATTCGTTGTAATATCCATTGCTGGCAAAAAGTTGGCAACCCTCTGTAATTCCTCTGATTCTTTTTTTTTTGGTGGAGAAAATTTGTATTGGTCTGAGAAACAGAAAATCTGGAAAGCATCCATGTCATCCAGTTTCAATTCCTCTACACCTGAGCCTCTCTTCCAGCAGCATCACCTTCCTAAACAGACACCAAGAGTCATCCTTCCAAGGGTAAGGGAACTCCCTGCCTATTTGTAAAAATTATTTTAAAAATTTCTTCATTTTAATTACTATTCTTATTTCCCTAGAATTTCCAATATCAGGTCTCTGTTCATCCATATGAGTGTATTGATTGATTGATTACTTGACTGACTTTTAAACCAAGTAGAACCAATAAAATTTATTAAGCATGACCTTAGTGTCCAACATCCTACCAGGACTTGGAGACACAAAGATGAAGGTGTCAAAATAGCCCTTCCTCTATTTGAAGACAAATTCTATGCCGCCTCTCTTCGGCTCCTCCCCTTCACTCCACATTGCTCTGCATCCAGTGAACCGTCTCTGATCTTCAGACCTTGATATGGTTTGGCTGTGTCCCTACCCAAATCTCATCTTGAGTTATAGTTTCCATAATCCCCATGTAGGGTGGGAGGGACCCAGCATGAGGCAACTTAATCATGGGGATAGTTACCCTTATGCTTTTCTTGCGATAGTGAGTGAATTCTCCTGAGATCTGACGGTTTTATAAAGGGCTTCTCCCTCTTTTGCTTGGCACTTCTTCTCCCTCCTGCCATGTGAAGAAGGATGTGTTTGCTTCCCCTGCCGCCATGATTGTAAGTTTCCTGAGGCCCCCTCAGCCATGCTGAACTGTGAGTCTATTAAACCTCTTTCCTTTATAAATTACCCTGTCTCGGGTATGTCTTTATTAGCAGCATGAGAATGAGCTAATACAGCTTAATACCTTTCATATAAGAAGGTATTAAGCTTCTACACCATTTGGATCCATCTCCTTTGAATGCCCTTTAGTCTATTCAAATTTCTTTTAAAATAGTTGCCCTGAAATTTAGATATACCATGTGCGGTCTCATTAGTGGCAATTATACAAGGAGTATCACCTCAGCTATTATATGTATTATATTTCCATTAATGCAGCCTAAAGAATAATTACTTTTTTTGGCAGCTGCAACACATCATTAATTATAACAGTAATTGATTATATAGTGTTTTCTATATGGTAACAATGTTCTAAATAAATTACATTTACTAAGTTATTTAATCCTTTCAATTATCTTATGAGTAGGTAGTTATCTTTATAGAAGAGGAAAGCAAGGCACAGAGAGGCCAATGGTTTAGGCCTGAGTCCTTAGAAGAAGCCATGTCTCACAAATGGACAAAATGTCTATGAGAAGCAATGAAAGTGCTTGACTTACACTCTAAAGCCAGGATGAGATTCTCCCAGGTTGGGGGAGTCAAGTGGAATTTGTAGGTTCCATAGCAGTGAAGATTCAGGGAGCTGAATACCAGGGAGCTGGCAAGAGCCACGGGAAGGGGTGCTGGGTGGTCATCAATGCAGATGGAACCTGAGGCAGCCTGGCAAGGGATTCCCATGGCTAAAGCTTGGCCCCAAAGCAGCAGAAACTCTCCAACCTGGAGGGCCTGAGGACCAGGACATGGGCATCTTTGCAGTCCCTGTGTGGCAGGAGATAATGGCCAAGCTTCATGAGACTCTAACCTTGAAGTGACCACATTAGGGGGCTATTCCAAATGACTGAGGTTGCGGCATTGGGGTTTAACATAGAAATTTCTTGTTTATAGTGCCATAATTGTGTGACACAGGAAAAAAGGAGGGAAGAAGGAAGGGGCAGAAGGAAAAAGGGTCAGAGGGAAGGGAGGAGAGAAGGAGGCAGGAAGGAGGGAAGGGAGGAAGGAATAGGAGGTGAGGGAGAGGGAAAAAGAATATAAATCCAGCTTCTCCCTTTTGATGCCCCCTTTCTCCTGGTTCCCTCAAGGCAAGCAGTGGCCTCAGCTGTCTTACTGCATGAGTGAGAGAGAACAGGCTGTCCACAGACAGTCACAAGGAGCTAGGAGATCATTAGCGGCAGTGATTTATTGCAGGTCAAAGTGCTGCACTTTTGTGCCAAACACAGAAGCCCTTGAAGCCTCATGATGAATTAGAAGCCAGATACTGTTAGGGGAGATGCTCAGGGCTGGGGAGCAGCAGGGCTCACTGGGCAGCTGTTCTTATCTTTGCTCTAGATGACCAGCCAGGCCAATATTTTCAGACAGGTTTCTTCTCTTTGGGCCTCAGTTTTCCAATCTATAAAATGAGGGGCTGAGCAAGATGATTTTCTTTTGGGAAGTATCACTTTTTTTCTGCACGAATATTACTCTGTGCTAATTATCATTAGTGAATAACACAACACTCTGATCTTCTGCTGCCTCTGTGCTCCCTCAGCAGGACCAGTGACGGCAGACTGTGGTGTCCATATCACTTGGCTTCCCATCATGTCCTTTTCTTTTGAAGCCCAAGTTCGTCACCGAGCCCCTGAAACACTGGCTCATTTCATGCACTGGGCTCTTGCCACTCTATTCTCTACAACCAAATTCAGCTCGTCTTATTCTCCCTAGGCATTTCTGAGAAATAGATTAGAGATCTTTTATTCTATCTCAGAGTATTAAAACCTAACCTCTAGAATTAAGCATACCATAGAGAAAGGCACACGTTTTCTTCATTTTCCCCCTTTAGCCATAACGTATTTAGGACATTCATTTCCCATTCAAGCTAACACAGCTCTAGTGTGGAGTAGAATGCATGATCCATATAAAACTTTAAGTTAATACTGAACATTTCAAAGGAGCATCCTTTTCCAGAAGGCTAATTTTGACTTCCATGTCAGATTTCCATCACCATCGAATTTTCTCCTGCCATTTGGCCGGCTTCCTTTGTAAACTCTGAAAAGCTCTTACTTGCTAATTTCTCCTTCCTGCCAGACTGCATATGTGTAGGACACCTGAGAACTTCTGGAGACCTTAAGACTCTCTCTCCTGCCATGTAGTCTTAGGGGACAAGGAGTGAGCTCAGATGATGGAGTTCTTTGGGGCCAAGGGTGGAGTAGGAGGGCATGGGATGGGGTAGGGGAAAGGCATCAAGGGATGAGAGGAGAGCTGGGATCCAGAAGGCCACAAAGAGAAATTCCCAGGGGCAAGACAAATTTATAAAGGGTCTTCCTGCAGGCAGACCTGTCAGTGTGTAGGGCTTGGCTGATGGAATATAGCCAGGTGACCTGGGAGATATAAAACCCAAATTACTGTGCATGGTGGCTGTGCCAAGGGGTTATTGAATGAAGATGCTGGAAGCTGGCCTGGATACAGGGCAGAAGCAGGAAGTTCTGAGAGCAGAGGGCAGTAGGGCCACATGTGAGAGTTTGTCCTAAAAACGGGCTTTAAGACAATGACCTAGAAAACAAGCAATACTTTCAAAGTGTGCTCTGGGGACCACCTACCTAAACACTTCACCCGAGAATACTTAAACATGCAGATCATCAGCTTTCTTCCTTTAGTACACGTAGGAAGGCGGGATTCCTATGTGTACTAAAAATTTGAAACCAGGTCTGAACCAAGGAGGCTCAGGACAAAATAGGTCTCTTCTTGGTGGTGTGGTCCAGCTCAGTTTAAAGAAAAAGTACAGGACAGAACTGAACTTTGATTCAAGCACAGACTGTCGTGGGGAGTGCTTCAGTCTTGGCAGAGGCTGGGAAAGAAGGGACTTTTGACCCTGAAGAGTGCTGGGACCATCTCAGACAGCATCTGTGAAAGCGCATGGCTTAGCGCCTGCAACACATCGTAGGTGCTCCAGGAACAGCCGCTCCTTCCCTCCTGGCTCCATGTGGGTGCAGGGATGAGCCCGGATGTCTGCAGATCGGCCTTGTTTCCAGCTGTCCACAGAGCTCCAGGGCACTTCTGCTGTCCTTGCAGTTCAGCATAGCTCCTCCTGAGCAGCTGCTAAGCATCCTTGAGCCCCCCCTTCCCCACACTTGTGCAGACCAGCAGCACCCTCTCTCAGCAGACACCCCTGGCTTACTTCCAAGACCCTGTGATGGATACGCCTCTTCCTGAAGCATGGTGCAGCGTGGAGAGGTGATTTTGATCCTGCTCCTCAGCTGGGCCCAGCTGTTTCCAGTTTGGGAAGGACCTTTTACTTCCAGCTCTTCATTTGTTCCAGGATAAAACTCAATGTTCACTTCAAGGTTTCTAGACCACCCAGGGTTTCTTTCTCAGGCCCTGTTGGAAGAGGCCCTGGAAATGCTTTTGGCTCTGGAGGCCACGTTATGGGGGTTGGTGGGGGGAGATGTGGGGAGGGGAGCAAGGTTCAGCAGCAGTAGTGGGGCCAGGTCTGGAAGGAGCATGTGCTTTGGAGCTGGGCTGACCTGTGGATCCTGGCTCTGACTAGCTGGTTACCTTGGACACACTGGTCCTTGGACATCAATCCTCGTCTGCATTATGAGAATACCATCACCCTCTCCACAGGTTTTTGTGAGGGTTAAATGAAATGACGTGCATGCTGGCTTTATCTTTGGTTTGTCTGTAACCTCTGCAAAGATGGAAAAGTGCACTTTGTTACCAGGATGAATACCATACTATTTCATGACCATGCATGGAGACAGAGTCCAGAGGAGGAGCGAGAGGGAGCTCTCCTTCTCATGCAGGTATGGGCATCCCTGAGGCCCTCTGTCATGAGCTCTCTCCTTTATTCTTTCTCCCCCAGCAGCCTCATGGTGCACCCCTTTGCCTATGCCCACTCCCCACTAAGAGTTCATCCTCTGGGTCCATTGGTTCCATCTTGCTCTTCTTTACACTTAGGCTAGGATGCAAGCCTTAGCTCATGTAAGGCCCTTTTGCAGCTAGAGTCGGGGGCAAAGAGGGAGTAGGGGTAGGGGCATAGTAGGAGAAGACTTTCTCTTGTCTAAGAGTGGAACATCTGCAGGAGAAATTTTATGTTTTTTTTCCCCTAATATTGATTACTGTTACTCAATTCCAGCATGCTATTATATTAAGCCTGGAAACACCCTCCCAGGAAAAGAATGGGAAGGATAAAAAGACTCCATTCTCTTATACAGGATCTAGTGCTGTGACCAGTAGCCATCTCACTGGCCATCATTATAATATTTCCAAGGGCAGGCTAAGATTCTGAACTTGGCCAGGTGTGGTGGCTCATGCCTATAATCTTAGCACTTTGAGAGGCTGAGGCAGGTGGATCACTTGAGCCCAGGAGTTTGAGACCAGCTCTGGCAATGTAGTGAGATCCTGTCTCTACAAAAAATTAAAAAATTAACTGGGCTTGGTGGCACACACATGTGGTCCCAGCTACTTGGGAGGCTGAGGTGGGAAGATTGCTTAAGCCAGGGATGTTGAGGCTGTAATGAGCTGTGACCATGTCACTGCACTCCAGCCTGGGCACAGAGCAAGATCCTGTCTCCAAAGAAAGAAAGATTCTGGACTGATTTCTCTAATTTACCAATGAGGAGATGGTGAACTGGTGTGCTGATAACAAGGTGGCTTAAAACAGAGAACAGGTGGTCATCTAGGGAGTCTTTGGTCCTCATGAGTAGAGGGTGGGAAGCATGGCTGGGAAGAGCTAAGGTATCAGAAGGCCATAGAAACAAATTAAAATATTATCTCTGGCAAGTGATAATGTGGGATCTAGATTTTTCAGTCCCAAACTCAAACAGCAATGAGAAATCAAGTACTTAGAAATGGACAGTGGCCTGTGACCACCATTAATCAAAGCTCAGAAAAGATGGATCCTTAAATAGTCAGTTTTTTTGGGAAAGGAGTGAAGAGAGCCACGGATTTTTAATGGAAAGAGTGATACAACTATTGAGTGCCTACTTTTGCAGCTAACACTTGAAATGAGTATGTTTATCTTCCTTTTCTTTTTATTATTATTATTAATTAATTTATTTATTTATTTTTGAAAGAAAGAAAAAGAGAGGAAAGAAAGTGAGAGTGAAAGAAAGAAAAAAAATAATGTAAGAGAGAAAGAAAGAGGAAGAGAAAGAGGGAGAGAGAACGGGATTCTTGTTCTATTGCCCAGGCTAGAATGCAG
>CAUYLG010026037.1:0-60005 GCA_963573385.1 Cacajao melanocephalus | reverse complement strand
TATTGACAAGTGGGAACTAATTAAACTGAAGAGCTTCTGCACAACAAAAGAAACTATTATCAGAATGAACAGACAACCTACAGAATAGGAGAAAAATTTTGCAATGTATCCATCTGACAAAGGTCTAATATCCAGAATCTATAAGGAACTTCAACACATTCACAAGGAAAAAAAAAAAAAAAAAAAACATCAAAACGTGGGCAAAAGACATGAACAGACACTTACTACAAAGAAGACATTTCTGTGCCAACAAACATTTTTAAAAGCTCAACATGAAGGGGATCCAAGATGGCCGAATAGAAACAGCTCTGGAGTGCAGTTCCCAGTGAGAACAATGCAGAGGGTGAGATATTATCGCATTTCCAAACGAGTTTTTACTGCCCACAGACCAGGAGATTCCCGGGCTGAAAAGTGCCAAGAGTTTCCAGCATGGCTGTTTCAGCCGGAGCCACAGGTATCCACACAAAACTCACACAAATCTGGGCGGCCGTTTCAACTGGCAGCTGGAATGCCTAGGAGTCAGAGTTGCCAATTCAACTGATAAAAAGGGGACTCAAACAGGGAGCCAGGTGATGTAACTCAGCAGGTCCCACCCCCAAAAAGGACCAGTAATCTGAAATGCTCTGGAATGAGAGTTTCGTAGCAAATGCAGCTGGACCCAGGATGGTCCAGCTCTGTCGGGGGAAGGGCATCAGCCATTACCAAAGCAGTCCACCACTACTGAGACAGTCCACCATTATGGAGGCAGTCCGCCACTACCAAGGCAGTCCACCACTACAGAGGCAGTCTGCCACTACCGAGGCAGTCCACCATTACCTAGGCAGTCCACCATTACCGAGGCAATCGCCTTTACTGAGGTAGTCTGCCATTACTGAGGCAGACCACCATTACCAAGGCAGTTCTAACTGTACCTTTGTTAACAAAACCATAAGGAAGTTCACACATCAGCTGGGCAGAGCCCACAGTAGCTTAGCAAAGCCTCTGCTGGCAGACTGTGATTAGACTACCTCCTTGCTGGGCAGGGCATCTCTGAAAAAAGGCAGCAGCACCTCAGGAACTTATAAATAAAGCCACACCTTCCCAGAACAGAGCACCTTCCCAGAACAGAGCACCTGGGAAAAAAGGCAGTTGTCAGTTCTGCTGCAGCAGACTTAAACATACCTGCCCAGCAGCTCTGAATGAAACAACAGAGCTCCCAGCTCAGCACTTGAGTTCCTATAAGGACCAGACTGTCTCCTCAAGCAGCTCCCCAACCCCCATATATCCAAAGAGACACCACATAAAGGAAAGCTCAGGCTGACATCTGGCAGTACCCTTCTGGGACAAAGATAACAGAAGAAGAAACTGGCAGCAACCCTTACAGTTCTGCAGCTGCCACAGGTGATCTCCAGGCAAGCAGGGTTTGGAGTGGACCTTCAGCAGTCCTACAGCAGAGGGGCCAGACTGTTAGAAGGAAAACTAAAAGGCAGAAAGAAATAACTTCAACATCAACAAAAAGGACGTCCACTCAGAGACCCCATGTGAAAGTCACCAACTACAAAGACCACAGGTAGAGAAATCCACAAAGATGAAAAGAAACTAGCACAAAAAGGATGAACACACCAAAACCCAGAATGCCTCTCCTCCTCCAAGGGATCACAACTCCTCACCAGCAAGGGAACAAAGCTGAATGGAGAATGAGTCTGATGAATTGACAGAAACAGGCTTCAGAAAGTGGGTAATAACAAAATTCTCTGAGCTAAAAGAACATGTTCTAACCCAATGTAAAGAAATGAATAACCTTGAAAACACGTTAGACAAAATGCTAATGAGAATAAACAGCATAGAGAAGAATAAAAATGACCTGATGTAGCTGAAAACCACAACACGAGAACTCTGCGAAGCATACACCAGTTTCAATAGCCAAATCAACCAAGCAGAAGAAAGGATAGCAGGGATTGAAAATCAACTCAATGAAATAAAAAGAGAAGGCAAGATTAAAGAAAAAAAAGAGTGAAAAGAAATGAACATAGCCTCCAAGAAATATGGAATGTGAAAATACCTAATCTACATTTGATAGGTGTACCTGAATGTGATGAAGAGAATGAATCCAAGCTGGAAAACACTCTCCAAGATATAATCTAGGAGAACTTTCCCAACCTAGCAATGCAGGCCAACATTCAAGTCCAGGAAATACAGAGAACACCACAAAGATAGTCCTCAAGAAGAGCAACCCCAAGGTATATAATCATCAGATTCACCAGGGTTGAAATGAAGGAAACAATGCTAAGGGCTGCCAGAGATAAAGGTCGGGTTACCCACAAAGGGAAGCCCATCAGACTCACAGCAGATATCTTGGCAGAAACCCTACAAGCCAGAAGAGAGTGGGGGCCAATATTCAACATTCTTAAAGTAAAGAACTTTCAACCTAGAATTTCATATCCAGCCAAACTAAGCTTCACTAGAAAAGGAGAAATAAAATCCTTTACAGACAAGCAATTGCTGAGCAATGTTGTCACCACCAGGCCTGCCTTACAAAAGCTCCTGAAAGAAGCACTAAACATAGAAAGGAACAACCAGTACCAGCCACTCCAAAAACGTACCATATGGTAAAGAGCATCAACACAATGAAGAAACTGCATCAACTAATTGGCAAAACAACCAGCTAGCATCAAAATAGCAGGATCAAATTCACATATAACAATATTAACCTTAAATGTAAATGGGCTAAATGCTCCAATCAAAAGACATAGACTGGCAAATTGAATGAAAAGTCAAAACCCATCAGTGTGCTGCATCCAGGAAACCCATCTCACAGGCAAGGATACACATAGGCTCAAAATAAAAGGATGGAGGAAGATTTACCAAGCAAATGGAGAGCAAAAAAAGCAGGAGTTGCCATCCTAGTCTCTGATAAAATAGACTTTAAACCAACAAAGATTAAAAGAGACAAAGAAGGGTATTACATAATGGTAAAAGGATCAATGCAACAAGAAGAGCTAACTATCCTAAATATATATGGACCCAATACAGGAGCACCCAGATACATAAAGCAAGTTCGTAATGACCGACAAAGATACTTAGTCTCCCACACAATAATAGTGTGAGACCTTAATACTCCACTGTCATTATTACACAAATCAATGAGACAGAAAATTAACAAGGATATCCAGGACTTGAACTCAGATCTGGACCAAGCAAACCTAATAGACATATACAGAACTCTCCACACCAAATCCACAGACTATACATTCTTCTCAGCACCATATCGTACCTACTCTAAAACTGACCACACAATCAGAAGTAAGTCACTCCTCAATAAATGCAAAAGAACAAAAATCATAACAAACCGTTTCTCAGACCACAGTGCAATCAAATTAGAACTCAGGATTAAGAAACTAACTCAGGACTGTGCAACTTCATGGAAACTGAATAATGGGCTTCTGAATGTCGACTGGCTAAACAATCAAATGAAGGCAGAAATAAAGATGTTCTTTGAAACCAATGAGAAAGAAGAAACAATGTACCAGAATCTCTGGGACACATTTAAAGCAGTGTCTACAGGGAAATTTATAGCAATAAGTGCCCAGGTGAGAAGCAACGAAAGATCTAAAATTGACACTCTATCACCAAAATTGAAAGAGCTAGAGGAGCAAGATCAAAAAAACTCAAAAGCTAGCAGAAGACAAGAAATAACTAAGATCAGAGCAGAACTGAAGGAGATGGAGAAAACAAAAAACCTTTCAAAAAATCAATAAATCCAGGAGCTGGTTTTTAGAAAACATCAACAAAATAGACCAGCCAGATTAATAAAAAAGGAAAGAGAGAAAAATCAAATAGATGCAACAAAAAATGATAAAGAGGAAATCACTACCAATTACACAGAAATTCACACTACCATCATAGAATACTACAAACAACTCTATGCATACAAACCAGTAAACCTGGAAGAAATGGATAAGTTCCTGGACACTTGCACCCTCTCAAGACTAAACCAGGAAGAAGTTGAAACCCTGAATAGACCAATAACAAAGGCTGAAGTTGAGGCAGCAATTAATAGTCTACCAACCAAAAAAAGCCCAGGTCCAGATGGGTTCACAGACAAATTCTACCAGACATAGAAAGAGGAGCTGGTACCATTTCTTCTGAAACTATTCCGAACAATACAAAAAGACAGAATCCTCCCCAAACCATTTTATGAGACCAACATCATCCTGATACCAAAACCCCGCAGAGACTCAACAACAACAAAAAAAACTTCAGGCCAATATCCATGATGAACATAGATGCAAAAATCTTTAATAAAATACTGGCAAACCGACTGCAACAGCACATCAAAAAGCTTATCCATCACAATCAAGTAGGCTTCATCCTGGGGATGCAAAGCTGGTTCAACATAAGCAAGCCTATAAACGTAATCCACCACATGAACAGAACCAAAGACAAAAACCACATGATCATCTCAATAGATGCAGAGAAGACCTTCAACAAAATTCAACAGCTCTTTATGCTAAAAATTCTCAATAAACTAGGTATTAAAGGAACATATCTCAAAATAATAAAAGCTATTTACGACAGACCCACAGCCAATATCATACTGAATGGGCAAAAACTGGAAGAACTCCCTTTGAAATCTGGCACTAGAGAAGGGTGGTCTCTCTCACCACTCCAATTCAATATAGTGTTGAAAGTTCTAGCCAGAGCAATCAATCAGGCAAGAAAAATTAAAAAAAAAAAAAAAAAAAACTCCCAAGATGAACAAGCGGCCCACATTCACAAAAACATACCAGGCCAAAGCAATTTATGTAAATTAGCATGAATTTCTGATAAGGGTCCTATACTTCAAGGATCATTTTTGCAAAGTTTTATATATGCATAATATCTGGGATGAGGGCATCCAGCTTTCACCGAATTTTCAAATGTACCTGTAACCTTAAAAATACATAAAACTATGAGCATGATGATTGGGTGTTCACACGCTTGTGTGAGATGTGCCACCCTTGAACCTTGTTACGACGTTGGCACATTACCCATCTGACCTGAAAGAAAAAAAAAAAGAAAAAAAAGAAAAAAAAATACATAGAACTTCTACTCCATAAAATTCAATTTAATTTTATAATTCTAAAATCAGAAGGTACCTTCACATTTGCATTACTTATATCACGTTTTCTTTACTGTGTACTGAATCTGGCTCACTTGTTTCTCAGCTGTTTATATTACCTTGTACTTTGCTAACTGCCTAGCTTTATCAGGCTATAAAAAGAAATATGCCCTGAAACTTCACCCATGTAGATTTGCCATGCAATATATCTCTTTACCTATCATTCCTGAAATCCTCCTGTAGAACATCTTAACATTGTTCCTGCGGCCAGGCATGGTGGCTCACGCATGTAATCACAGCACTTTGGGAGGCTGAGACAGAAAGATCACTTGAGGCCAGGAGTTCAAGACCAGCCTGGTCAACATAGTGAAACTCCATCTCTACGGGGGAAAAAAAAAAGAAAAAATATTCCTTGTTTTGTGACCAGAAGTAACATTACCTTATTCACTGGATTTATATCTGGAAAATGTGTAACTGCTTTCTGATTATGCTGATTATAATGTGTTACCAGTGAAGCTATTTAAAGAAGGCAATTCCCAAAGAGGAGTTCCAACATGTTCTACACAATAGCAGCATTGTTTGCGTAAGTATCTAACATACCAAAGGGACTAGTTTAAAGAACAAATAATCATTTGAATGTAATGATTTTGGGGGAAAAAAAACACTTTTTTTTTTAAAACAGGGTCTCACTGTCACCTAGGCCGGAGTGCAGTGGCTCAACTGGCTCACTGCAGTCAGCTTCCTTGGTTCAAGTCATCCTCAGCCTCCCAAGTAGCTGGGACTACAGGTACACACCACCATGCGTGGCTAATTATTTTATTTTATTGTAGATACAGTTTCTTACTATGTTGCCCAGGCTGGTCTCAAACTCCTGAACTCAAGAAATCCTTCCACCTTGGCCTTCCAAAGTGTTGCAATTACAGGCATGAGCCACTATGACTGGCCTGAAATTTGCTTTTTAAAACTCACATTCCCTTATTGACATACCATGTATGCTGATGTTCTCCACAAAAATCACTTTTCAAAAAATTCAGCATTTATGTAGACATTCTAAGAACCATACTATTCATCTTGGCAATGATGTTAATAGTGAGTGCCAAGTACTACAGTTCTAAAGAATACAATATCACTGCTTCAAAGTATAATTTTTTTTGAAAACTCCTCATTCTGTAAAGCTATGCTAATTTCTGTAACTGCTGTTGGATATATTAGTATAATTACCAAACTTAAAGTTGTCTTTATGGTTTTAAAAAGTTCCCAAACTAATTTATAAAATAAGCATGTTCTCATAATAGAGAAGTTAATTTTTAAGCATCAATTTCTAAGCACACTAACTTATTATCATTCTTATATACTTTTATAATACCAAAAACAGTATTTTAAAAGTATAGCAATCATAAAAAAATAATAATAAAGGAAAAAACAAAAAAGCAAAAAAAAAAAAAAAAAGATAAAAGTATAGCAATCTGTTAACAATGATTACCTCTGGTGAGTGGGACTGGCAGGAATAGATAAAGAAAAGACACCCTTTGTGTTTGTTTTTATTTTTACTTTAAATGCCTTTGTACTGTTTAAATATTTAAACAAGTACTTTTAATGAAAAAACTGAATAAAGAAAAAGGTACAATCATAAAGTCAAGAGTCTCCACATTTATCTTATTCTACTCCCTGTTATCCCCATTTCTTATCTCCCCCTAGGAAATTGTAGTATTTTTACAGCAGGGATCTTGTGTGTCTTCTACACTGTCCTATCTCCTACAGAGCTATCCCCATAGCAGATGCTATGCATCTGGATTAACAGAAGTGGAGGGAATGAGGACAAGTGGATTCAACAACCCTACAGTGAGCCTTTACAAAAAAAAAGTACTTTGGCCCAGGCATGGTGGGTTATGACTGTAATCCCAGCACTTTGGGAGGCTGAGTGGATCACCTGAGGTCAGGAGTTCATGACCAGCCTGACATGGAGAAACGCTGTCTCTACTAAAAATACAAAATCAGCCAGGCGTAGTGGCGCATGCCTGTAATCTCAGCTACTCGAGAGGCTGAGGCAGGAGAATAACTTGAACCCGGGAGGCAGAGGTTGCAGTGAGCCAAGATCGCACCACTGTACTCCAGCCTGGGCAACAAGAATGAATCTTTGTCTCAAAAAAAAAAACGAACTTTGGAAGGTAGGTTTCAGAATAAAAGAATCTATTATCTTCTCCATTTGGAATGCTAGTTAATATCTATTCACAACTCTAACTGCTTTGCTCCTTAAACATTTAGAACCCTAGGCCAGGGCGCGGTGGAGCTCATGCCTGTAATCCCAGCATTTTGGGAGGCTGAGGCAGGTGGATCACCTGAGGTCAGGAGTTCAAGACCAGCCTGACCAACATGGCGAAACCTCATCGCTACTAAAAATACAAAAATTACCTGCGCATGGTGGTGGGCGCCTGTAAACTACTCGGGAGGCTGAGGCAGGAGAATCACTTGAACCTGGGAGGCGGAGGTTGCAGTAAGCTGAGATTGTGCCACTGCACTCCAGTCTGAGCAACAGAGTAAGACTCCATCTCAAAAAATAAATAAAAACATTTAGAACCCTATTTGAACACAATGTAAGTAGATATGTGGAATTTTGAAATCTATCCTGAAGCATAAAATATACCATAAACTGTATATGCCATGGGTTATACACATAAACACATAAATATATTTTATATATACATAAAATATAATACTATGCAGTGGCTATGGGTTTAAATGAGGTCAAGGAAAGCAGCTGTTGACAAACCTGTCCCAAATTTACTGAAGGGGTGTTTAGGATTCCCTGTAGCTTTTTCCAATTGAAACAGTCTCCAGGCATCGTTCATCACATTCTTCTCATGTTCTGAATCAACTGCATTCACCTCTCTATCCTTGCAACTTTCATCGAACAACGGGCACAGAAAAAACTGTGCAAACCTAAGGGTATGAAACATAATTAACAACTTGAAAGATGTCATTTTAAAAGAATGGCCTTTTAAAAATATTTTTGAAACTTATTAGGCAGGAAATGTAAATTCTACAGAATCAGAAACAAAACTGCCATTGCTACTAAGAAAAAAGGAATATAAAATAAGTGCTATGTAACAGAAGAAAAATCTAATATTGAACAGAGGTAAATGCAGAGGAGTCAATCTACTCCAGAAATGATTAAAAAAAAAAAAAACTAGCAAAATATTTAAAAATTAACACCTAAAAAGGTAGATTGTGGAGACAGCAGCAATCTATTTAAAATTTTTAATTTGCCATGTATATAAAAACTTTTTATATGTGGCTACTTCTCAAAAAAACAGAGAGAGAAAGAAAGAAAAAGGCAGATCATAGTTTTTAGGCAAATCTTAAATTTACAGTTTTAGATGCAATTTCACTAAGACTCAGGCACCTTAGGACAAACGAGTGACCTACTGTTAAAAGGCTCAATTTGAATATTTCTTTCTTCTTACGTAGAAAAATTTGAATTAGTAGGAAAAAACAATGCAGTGAAAAACGTGAGGTTTGAAATAGTTTGTCTAAGCCATGATTATGGGCTTTTATGAACTCATAAGAGAAACAGTCTATAAATTTTTAACAAGCAGTGATTCAACAAATGACACGGAATGTAACTTTAACAGAAGTAACCACTATGCCTTTCTTGAGACTATTCTTTAATGACAGTACCAAAGTTTAACTAAGATACCTACAACTAATAAATTAATTCTTCTATATCAGGTTGAATTTAACTCATGACTCCTGTAGTAATTCTTAAGAAACTTTACATTCCATTTTATAGAATAAGAGTCGATTCAGATGAAGCTAAGAGCAGAGGCTCTGACAGGACTTCTTTATTCAGTGGGCCTAAGGGACTCTTGGGTATATAAACATCTCAGTTACTACACCTCACAGTCCAGCTGTCACAGAAGCCGTTATCATTACATGCTATTTATTTTAAGTGCATAAGTGAATATGATACTGTGCTAAGTACTCTTCACATAACAATCCAAGAAAAAACTCTATCTGGAGTCTATAATCAAAGGTGTATGGAAACAGAGAATTTCTGGACATGTAACATCTTTTACCTACCTCAATACCTCCAGGCTGAGAAAAATGTCTAATAGCTATATACCAAAGCTGGATAGGCCCAGATAAAGAGCCATGTTACGACACAGTCTAATCAAGTTTTTAAAATGATCCTCTTATAAAAGTGGATTTTTAGTGTGGGCCAAGTAACAGACATTCTCCATCATACAGAGATCTATTATATGAACATCTGCTGAAGCATTTGTAAAGCAGGAAATGAAATTCAGTGTATGATCCCAGAGAACTCATTAATGGAAGTCTTCTGGGAATACATATAAAAGATTACTACACCTCAAAGCTGCTGCCTAAAGACTGAAACATAAGATAGAATAAGTAGGAAACAGACTATTTGACCCAGCACATATCGTAAACCCATACCCTTGCCTTGATAATGTTTATTCAAAAATATGATTATTATTAAGAGTAAGCAAATAAAGCTGACAATGACTAAAACTACAAAGTCAAGTTTCATTATAGATCCATCAAAAAGTTGCTGAATTACACCTTGACATCACAGAAAACTATAAAAATTTGGGCTAGGCATGGTGGCTCACACCTGTAATCACAGCACTTTGGGAGGCTGAGGTGGGCAGATCACAAGGTCAGGAGTTCAAGACCAGTTTGACCAACATGGTAAAACCCCGACTCTCCTAAAAATACAAAACTTAGCCAGGCGTGGTGGAGCGCGCCTATAATCCCAGCTACTCAGGAGGCTGAGGCAGGAGAACTGCTTGAACCCAGGAGGCAGAGGTCGCAGTGAGCCAAGGTCACGCCACCGCGCTCCAGCATGGGCGACAGAGTGAGACTCAATATCCAAAAAAAAAAAAAAAAAAAAAAAAAAAAGAAAGAAAACTACAAAAATTCACCAAGGATAAGTTGTACTTCAAATAATGAATCAAATCACTGACATAATAAAAAAATTAGAAATTGTTAGCCGTATAAAAAATTGACCAAGGCTGGGCGTGGTGGCTCACGCCTGTAATCCCAGCACTTTGGGAGGCTAAGGTGGGTGGATCACCTGAAGTCAGGAGTTCGAGACCAGCCTGACCAACATGATGAAACCCCATCTCTACTAAAAACATAAAATCAGCTGGGTGTAATGGTACATGCCTGTAATCCCAGCTACTTGGGAGGCTGAGGCAAGAGAATTGCTTGAACTCAGGAGGCATAGGTTAAGGTGAGGTGAGCCAAAATCATGCCACTGCACTCCAGCCTGGGCAACAAGAGAGAAACTCTGTCTCAAAAGAAAAAAAAATGTACACGCACACACGTATGCACACACGGGCCTGGGCAACAAGAGAGAAACTGTCTAAAAAGAAAAAAAAAATGTACACGCACACACACACACACACACACACACACACACACACGCCTGGGCAACAAGAGCGAAACTGTCTCAAAAGAAAAAAAAAATTTATACACACACACACACACACACACACAGACACCTGGGAAACAAGAGCGAAACTGTCTCAAAAAACAAAAACAAAAACAAAAAATGTTATACACATACACATGCACACACGTACACGGGCCAAGGTGGCTCACGGCTATAATCCCAGCACTTTGGGAGGCTGAGGTGGGCAGATCACGAGGTCAAGAGATCGAGACCATCCTGGCCAACATGGTGAAACCCCATTTCTACTAAGAATACAAAAATTAGCTGGGCATGGTGGCGTGCACCTGTATAGTCCCAGCTACTCAGGGGGCTAAGACAGGTGAGCCGAGATCATGCCACTGCACTCCAGCCTGGTGACAGAGTGAGATTTCATCTCAAAAAAAAAAAAAAAAAAAAAAAAAAAAGGCAAAGAAATTAAATTGGCCTACTGGAGCTTGCTCCAGCAAATACTTTTGAAATATCCCCAGGGTTGAAACAGCAGGTCAAAACATTCTGTATCTACTAAGCATGCTTGAGAAGCAAGGAACTGAGGGAGGAGAGGATATTTAATGTTTAGCATTCTGGAACAGAAGTATGTCTGAAAAGAGATCAATGACACTACCGCAAGTTAGCCTTCATCACATGCTTTATATGTAACACCAGTTAGAATAGAAAGGGCTTCTGAGAAGTCTATACATCAATAAAATATTTTGTAGCCCTGCAGGGTCATTTAGAGTCATGCCATCATTATTCCTTTACCACAAAGTAAATATATTACATCACTCATTTTTTTTCTTTTTCAGAAAACACAGGGAAAAACACTGGTTAAAATGCCTTTTGGGTTTTTTTGTTATATATTGTTTGTTTTTGTTGGGTTTTTTTTTTTTTTGAGATGGAGTCTCACTCTGTTGCCCAGGCTGGAGTAAGTGCAGTGGCGCGATCTCGGCTCAATGCAACCTCCAACTCCCTGGTTCAAGCGATTCTCCTGCCTCAGCCTCCTAAGTAGCTGGGATTACAGGCATGCGCCACCACGCCCAGCTAATTTTTGTATTTTTAGTACAGATGGGGTTTCACCATGTTGGCCAGGATGGTCTCGATCTCCTGACCTTGTGATCGACCCACATCGGCCTCCCAAAGTGTTGGGATTACAGGCATGAGCCACCGTGCCCGGTCACCTTTTGTTAAACTATAAAGCTATGAAGCCATCTTTGTAGAAATAATAATTGTTATTATTATTAATGTGGTAAGTACACAAAGTTGGATAATTCATAGGGTATTCAGCATTACCTGTCTAGGGCACCTTCTAGGTGTTCATGAGAAACATCAAAATAGTAATTGGTATGCTCTCCACTAGTAAAGGCATTTGAACTTCCTGCATGCTCACTGAGAAACTGGCTGTATTCATTTTCTTTAGGATATTTCTTTGTTCCCAAAAAAAGCATATGTTCACAAAAATGACTTAAGCCAGCAATATTTGGAGGATCTGACAATGAACCTGAAAGAGAAAACACATACATAATAAATCATTGTTTTATGTTGAAAGCTAGTAAGTAGAGATGATTTGTAGTTCTTGTTAACATGACAACTTCAACCATATAATCAGAGAAAGTTAAGCACAAGCTACCCAAAATGGTATTATTTAGAAGGTAAATCAGAAGACTTGTAAGTCAGAAGGTGAGTCAGAAGACTGGTTTCTAGTGCCTGCTCTTGACATTAATTAGTTGGTAACTTTGGGCAGGTTACTTAGTGTCTCTGAACATTAGTTTCCCCACATGCTAGAGAGGAAGAAAGAGCTGGAATCACAGTTTTAAAAGATAAAATTTTCTCACCATGGTTTCATTGCAGGAGACCCTACAGCACAGTGCTAACAGCATGCGTTTGAGGGTTACCAGCTCTCTAGCTGTGAAACGATAAGCACAATACTTTACCTGTCCTGCCTCAATTGCTTCAATATATAGCCGTCTTAGAGGGCTGTGTAAGTACAAATTAGATGACATTTGCAAAGCACTCTGGTAGTCTAAAGCATTATGATAGGGAGTAATTATTTGTTCAATATTACCTTATTTCCTCAGTTCTAAAATGCCACTAAGTTAAATAAAAGCTTTTCAAAGAGGACAAAAACAAACACTGTTCCACTAACTGTACACATACATAACAAACAACTTGGCAGGGTGCAGTGGCTCACACCTGTAATCCCAGCACTTTAGGAAGCCGAGGTGGGCAGATCACCTGAGGTCAGGAGTTCCAGTCCAGCCTGGCCTACATGGCAAAATCCCATCTCTACTAAAAATACAAAAATTAGAGGGTGGTAATGCACGCCTATAGTCCCAGCTACTCAGGAGGCTGAGGCAGGAGACTTACTTGAACCCAGAGGTGGAGGTTGCAGTGAGCCAAGATCGCGCCACTGCACTCCAGCCTGGCAACAGAGCCAGACCCCTTCTCCTCCCCCCACCATAAAAAGAAATATGATATTAAATGTACCAAGGTGAAAAAAATCAGAACTGTTCCTGTAAAGGATAGGAATGAATTTTGCTGGTAGGTCACCTTAGGTGGGAAGCTAACAAGATGTCCTTAGGAAATGTAAGATTATTTGACTGAGACAACTATAGGTTACCAATAGCTTTAAGAGGGTTCTGGTATAAAATAAGGTACATGGAACCAGTAACTACTGAGTATTTAGACATGTATGGAAAGTTCTGTAATAAATGTCAACATTAGGTCAATGAAACTAAACAAAGCTTAATTCACAATTTTAAATTGTACCTATGTGCACATCAAGTGCTGCAGATGACTTGTCCGTGGTGGGATCACTGATAAGAAGTACTTTGATACCATTGGCCAGCTCTAGCCCTCGATATTCTCGCTTGTCTTCAGGAGACTTGGTAATATGATTTCCTATTCTCTTGATGGCTGGATTATTCATTTTGCTGTAAGTCTTTTTTTGGAAACTGAAAAGAAAATGTTATTAATTGTTGGATTGCAACTTTTTTTTTTTTAAGGACAAAGAATAACATCAAGCAAACCCATATAATACATCATCAGATTTTGATGGAGGAAACCTTTTATAGCCACTCTACAGGATGCAGTCATTGCTTTCCTGCCTCTTACCCCTCATTTTTTCAGAGAAATGCTAACAAAATTGTTTTCATGGAGGCATCTTTGTATCTAAAAGAGCACATGGATAGGGATTTGAGACACGGTGGGTTGACCAAGTGTTGATCTGTATGCAGAACTAGAACAGAGTTTTAGTTTTTGTTTTGTTTCAAGACCGGGTCTCACTTTGTTACCCAGGCTTGTATGCAGTAGCGTGGTTTTGGCTCACTGCAGGTCTCAACCTCCTGGCCTCAAGCGGACCTCATCCTCCCACCTCAGCCCCTCCAAGCAGCTAAGACTACAAGTACGCACCACTACACCCAGTCAATTTTTTGTGTATTTTGTAGAGATGGGGTTTCGACATGTTACGACATGGTCTTGAACTCCTGACCTCAAGCAATCTGTCTACCTCGGCCTCCCAATGTGCTAGGATTACAAGTGTGAGTCACTCTGCCCAGCCTAGAATAAGAGTTTTCTTTCACACTATTTCAGAGGTATCTGCTAGAATAAGGTGAGAGGTCGTGTAAGAACTATTACTGGGTCAGCCCAAACACTGCTCAAATTGATGATATTGAAAGAGAGGGTAGATCTGGAACTCGCAGGTCTGATATACACACGCTCAAAATATAGGGAACAACCCCCAATGAGGAACAATCTTGTGAAGTCCTAATATAAAATAAGAGACCCATGCTGTCCTAGGACGGTAGCAATAACAAGGACATAAAACTAACAAACAAAAAGTTGGAAGGATGCTAAGTAATTTTTGTAATCCGCTGAAGAGTTGAATGTCAGAGCAGGAAAAGTCTAGCAATCTTAACAGAGATGTCAGAAAAATTATGTTACAAAGGGCTTCCTCCGACAGTCTTTTTTTTTTTTTTTTTTAAAGACGGGGTTTCACCATGTTGGTCAGGCTGGTCTTGAACTCCTGACCTCAGGTGATCCACCCGCCTTGGCCTCCAAAGTGCGTGGATTACAGGCGTGAGCCACCATGCACGGCCCCTCCAACAGTCTTCCTTCTTCTCTAGAAAGGCTAGATTACAGTGATGGGAAAGGACTATCAGTACCCAGAATCCTGTAGGGATTTTGGTTGGTATTAGCGCAGTGAAGGGACTTTCCAGAGTCTGGGGTATGCACATTTTTTGAGTAGGGTAGATGTTACTTTTGTCTGTACTGGAGACTGCTTAATAGACAAAAAAAAAAAAAAAAAAAAAAAATTGAACCTGCTACTACTGGCAGGTTAATATACCGCCAGTATATAATTGAGTAAAGCCAAAAACATATCTGAAACTACAGAGGAAAAATAACCCTCTACGAGCACATTTGCTTCTTACCTGCAAGACAAAATAAACAGATCTGACTACTCCTCAAAGACTGACAGCTAGATTTAAAGGTAAATAAGAGGGGGAAGAAATAGGCATACAATTATTTTAAATATTTTTTGTGTTAAAATCTCTAGAAATTGAGAGAGGAAAAACATCTAGTTTGCTTTTACCATCATACTTTCTTCTCTGAAATCACCTATAACTATTCTAATTTGCGTAATAATTGATAAACCAAAGGGGTTTGTTGCTATTAAGACTGTCTCCTAGCTCCCCTAGATCTTTTTTTTTCTTGCCCTCTCTAATAATGCTGATAGATCTTTACAGGAGAGAAGATATGAAATTTTAGAGACCAACATATCATACTAAATGTGTAATACTGGTTTTTAAAATCACATAGCACTTTACAACAGATAGTGCTAATGGTCTTGCCCTATTTATAGTAAAAAACAATTTATTGAAAACCAAAGCATAAAATATGATATTAACATATTGGGGCTATAAGGTCACTATTGGAAAATTCAAAAGCAACTTGAAAGTGAAAAACCATGATTAACAATTTCTACCTTATTAGCCATAAGCCACTTAAATTCAATGTTAACGATGAAAATATCTGAGTGCAAAGTCTAAAAAATTATGTTTGTGGAAAAATAGTAATAATTATCAGGGTGACAGGAAATGATCTATTTAAGACTTCAAAGAGGGGTACAAGGAACCTCAGATAACAGTCCTAGGCCGGGCGCAGTCACTCATGCCTGTAATCCTAGCATTTTGGGAGGCCGACGTGGGCAGATCACCTGAGGTTGGGAATTCAAGACCAGCTTGGTCAATATGGTGAAACCTCATCTCTACTAAAAATACTATAAATTAGCCAGGCGTGATGGCGGGTGCCCTGTACTCCCAGCTACTTGGGAGACTGAGGCAGAAGAAGCGCTTGAATTGACATTCAGCTCTTCAGCGGATTACAAAAAACAGTGCAGGAGGCAGAAGTTGCAGTAAGCCAAGATCATGCCACTGCACTCCAGCCTGGGAGCAATAGAGTGAGACTCCGTCTCAAAAGAAAACAAAAACACAGTCCTGTTTAAGATATTTGGCAAAGGACAATCTGTTTAGTCTACATCAAACGCCTTCAGTGTGCACAGTTTGTTTAAAAAAATATTGAGTTGGATATAAATTAAGCTATTTTTAAAAATGAGTCCCAACCTAGCAGCAACATAACACTAAATAAGCCACAAAGCAGCCTCCATTAAGACCCCCGGAGAGAAAGGCAGTGTTAAAACGGCAGTGTTAATAAGAACCTCAGTGTGTACCAAAAAGAATGCCTGAACTCACCCCAGGCAAGGGTTGATCTTCTAGTGATAGTTATAGACAATTTCCTCTATGGTGTTTGACCCAGTGAGTTTGACTTAGGTAGCCAAGGATTACAAATGATTAAAATGTAATAATGGTGATGATGATGATTGTCTAAAACTTCTGTCCAAACCACAACTGTAGAGGGGAGATGAAATATAGCTCACTTTGGAAGTATAAATTATCTTACTGTGTGAAAAGTTAAAAACTCTACATAAAGATAAACACCTCAACTATGCTATACTCTGCACTTGTTTTCCAGGTTTCAACTTCCCTTGTCCAGATTTTTATTTTTTCAGACAAAAAATATTAAAATTATAAAACACAGAGTAGGATATAGGTAGACAGAATAGCAAGAAACTAAAGGTTTCAGCCCAGTAGGAACTATTTACAAATGATCAGAGTCCATCACAGGCATGGATATAACTTATTTGGACGCTGAGTTGTGCTGGATTAATATTCCTGGTGTGGTTGAGAGTAGAGATGGATTTATTCTGTTAAGTCACACACAAAAATTAGTCCAACTACTTTTGTACAAAGAATCAAGGAAAGCACAAAAGACAAAGAAAAAGACAAACCAAAAAACCCACAAAGAATCAAGGAAAGCTAAACATTTCCAAGGTGACAATACTCTCTAATCAAGTAACATGACTTCTTAAGGAAGTAAAACCTAAAAGAAACAGTAGCAACATTTTCAAACAAAACCTATTCCCGGCAATCCTATGCAATACAAAGTCTGGGTTTACCTATAGCATATCTATCAATACTTCCTACAATGATTCGATTCTTACCTTCTGGAGAACTGAAGACAATGACTGGAAACTCTTCCTCCTCTGATGATGAATTCATCAACACCTTGCCTGTCTCTGCATTTATACACCTGTCTATCTACCTCAGATCATTAGCATAAAGCCTTCTAGAGTAATTTTATTTATGGCAAATGTTCTCCAATAAGCAAGCATCTAAACTGACAATTTAGATGACAAGCTAGTGTTAACTCAAATGCTTTCCCAGACATTTATATTTTTAACTTGTTAAAGTTAAAATTTTAGGAGCAATAAAATTACTTTCAATTCTAGGGACATCATTATACACTGGTAACTTCATAAGGCACAGAATTGTCTGTTTTCGGCACTCTGATAAACCAGAGAGATATTTAGTAATTACAACACATATTCTGTCATTTTGTTCAGAATTTAAAACAGTGACTATAATCACAGAAGACAAAAGCTGGAAGAGCCACTAGATGTTATCTAGTCTTTTGTAGTTCATGGACTGGCTACACTGGCTTCTCCTGGGAGCTTGTTAAAAATGCAAAATATCTTGTTCTCTAACCTTGCCTTCCAAAAAAAAAAGAAGAGATAAAAAGAAAATTTAAAAAATGCAAAATATCAGAACCTACCAGAGACCCACTGAGCCATAATCTGCATTTTAACAAGATCCCCAGGTAGGCTAGATCCCCTCATCTTACATACAAGGAAACTGAACCTCAAGGAGTTTAATAAATCAGTTCCCCAAGATCATACAACAAAAAGTTATAACCAAACTCGGCTCTTAACACCCAGTCCTCTGTCCAGCCTCCCCTCCATATCCAAACAAACATTTAAGGAAGTCTATTAAGGTCCAGGCATCACACTATGCAAAGATGAGTACACCAGAGTCCTTGTTTTGAAGGAACCTAGACTAGTGAAGAAGTCAGATATGAAAACAGGTCATTATCTTGTTTTTCTTGTTTTTGAGACAGGGTTTCACTCTGTCACCCAGGCTGGAGTGTAGTGACACGATCTCGGTTCACTGTAGACTCGCCCTCCTGAGCTCAGGTAATCCTCCCACCCCTCAGCCTCCCCGATAGCTGGGACTATAGGCATGCACAACTGTGCCCAGCTAATTTTTTGTTTTGTTTTGTTTTATAGACAGGGTTTTGCCATGTTGGCCAGACTGGTCTCGAACTCCTGGCTTCAAACAATTCACCAGCCTTGGCCTCCCAAAATTCTAGAACTATAGGCATGAGCCACCGCACCTGGCCTCTAGGTAATTTTTTTGTATTTTTTTTTTTGTAGAGATGGGGTTTTGCCATGTTGTCCAGGCTGGTCTTTCAAACTCCTGGGCTCAAGTGACTGCTGCCTTGGCCTCCCAAAGTGCTGGGATTACAGGCGTGAGCCACTATACCCAGCCCAGGTCATTATCTTTTAAGTATGGTGACAAGATTGTCCCTGGGGCACCATGGGAGTAATAAAGGGGATGCACCTAACCCTGTCTAGGATAGGAGAGTAGAAGCACACCAAATAAAAGGTAAGGGGACAATCAATCAAAGTAGAAGAGAATACATGAGCAAAGCCTGACAACGAGGAAAAAGCATGAGGAATATAGTGGAAAAACAAGAAGCGTGGTGCTAATGAACTACAACAGGAACTCCAGGTAAAGATCATGGACTAAGACATGTAAAGGCATAAATTTCAGGTCTGCAGAAACAAATCCCCAAATATAAGGTCATTTTCAAATTCCATACCAAGAGTAAATTTTATTATGCAAATAATCTTTTATTCAGATGACCTTTTGGTCTTTCTCATCTCTCTTTAAAGTGTTTCACAATCAATATAGTAGCAGATTGGGAAATTTTACTTTGCTTTTTGCTTCCTACTCACCTCCATTGCTCTCTTACAAATTTAAAGTCAGACCTGATTTAGAAATAATGACCTATATATCTGAATGGGTGAGTGATCACATTAATGGTGAATTACAAACCAAAACCTCCCTTCTGCGGAATCCATCCACCCACTCTCAAAACCATAGGTGGAAATCAAGGCCTCTGGAACTCATGCATGTGGAGGAGGAGCACAGAGAGAAAAGGCCTGGAATTCAAACCACACCACAGAACATTCCTACTTTCTTGCAGAAAGCAAAGGTAAATAAGCGGAGGGATGACAAAATAGTGGTGGTATGAGCCCTTGGATGCCTCAATATATTAATGTTTAAGACCATATATCCCAGGTTCTATTAATGTTACATGAACTAAAAAATAACAACACATCTTAGGGAACCACCTACCCAAAGCTCTTCAGTTATAGGGGCAGGTATACCTCACTTCATACACTAGATAGATCATCAAGTTGGGTACAAAATAAAATCACATCAGTTAAATCTTGTTCACCCCTCATGTTTTGCCTTTGTGCCAGGCAGAATATCAGCTATTGTAACTCTATGTCCTGGCCCTCTGGAAAGGAGTTTATGATCAACAAATAAACCCTTAAATGAAGTAGGGTGGTTGCAATTTAAAGAAATTCTAAAGCAGTATCATTTTAGAGAGAAGTGCTTTTGTAAATGTTGTTTTAGTTTGATGCATGCACATCAATGGTTGTTCATTCCAAAAGTGACAAGCTTAACACAAAACACTTTATAGAAACGTTATAATAAAGTTTAAGCAATGAACAAAACCTGTTTTAGACCTTGTGTCACAGAGGTAACTACAGAGTTTCTTACAATTGTAGTTTGGGTACCAAGGATGTTTCACAAGTATCCTTCTTCCACATGGAGTTTTTAGGGCTGATAGAAAATGTGAGATATAGGTTATGCGTGGTGGCTCACACCTGTAATCCCAGCACTTTGGGAGGCCAAGGTGGGCGGATCACCTGAGGTCAGGAGTTCGAGACCAGCCTGACCAACATGGTGAAACCCCCTCTCTACTAAAAATATAAAAATTGGCTAGGCATGGTGGCACATGCCTGTAATCCCAACTACTCAGGAGGCTGAGGCAGGAGAATTGCTCGAACCCAGGAGGCAGAGGTTGCAGTGAGCCTAGATCGTACTACTGCACTCCAGACTGGGTGAGAGCGAGACTCCATCTCAAAAAAAAAAAAAAGTAAGATAGAATACCATTGTACAAATCTAATTCTAACAATCACTCTCATTTTTTTTTAAGTGTCATATGGTTTATAAACTGCTCACTTAATCTTTCCATTTTCCCTCAGTGGTGGGTCATAACAGCTGTTCACAGTCATCCTCTTCAACTCCAAATGAGAAACAAAAGCTCAGTGCTTGCATATTAAAGCATAATCAAAATGGAAAAAAAATCAGTAGTTAAGTGACTTGCCCAAGGGCAAGCTGATTTGTGGTAAAGCTGGAACTATAGAAGAAGAGGAAGCGTGGGAAGGGGAGGAACAGAAGGTGGTGCTGAAGGAAATCATACACTAGTTTATTCTCCAGCTCCTGTTTATCACCCTCACAGTCCTTCCCTGGCCCCATTCTTCTTCCCTTACAATCCCAAATAACAAAAACCAGGAAACAAAAATTAAAGAAGGTCAAAATAAATGCTCCAAGGAAAGTTTTCAGTTTTTTTACTCCTTCCTCTGCATATAAAACAGAGGTAGTAAAGATAGTCTGGAATGCTTCTAATCTACCAAAGGAGTCCCTTAGCTAAGAACAATACTTGGCAGGATTAAATGTGTAACAGTTTTAAAGTTAGAGAGTATATGTACAGAACCGTCTCATGTATGAAAGGAAACATAAAAATCATTATTACAGTAGACATGAATGGGTTTAAGTATACTATTTTTTAAAAGTATACATTAAGCCACATGAACAGAAAAAAAGGAAAATCATAATCATCTTGGTAGGTGCAGAAAAGTATTTAAATTCGACAACCATTTACGTATTTTTTTAAAGCCAGTAAACTAGAATTAGATTTCATTTTAAAAAGAATATCACAAAAACTACGGTAACTATCATACGCAATAGTATACTCAATAGTTCACGTTACAAACGATGTAAACAATCTCCCCACCCTCCCCCACCAATAGGATGCCACTAACACTTCTTCTATTACAACATTGTATTGGTAGTTCCAATCAGTCCAAATAAACCAAGAAAAAGAAATAAAACATACAGAGATGGGAAAGGAAGGAGGAAAAAAATTAACATGATTCTTAAGCAATATGATTGTTTATTTAGAAAATCCCAAGAACCTAACTGACAACTTCCATTTCTGGGTAGGATATAGCAGTTCACAGCAAACTAATTCAACTTCAACAACTAACGTACAAATTACATTTGCAAAGATGTTGGAAATTTGTACAAACAAGAATTTGATAAACTAGAATTCCAGAGAGGCAAGCACCCTCTGAGGTAAGCTGATGATAATCATCCATTTTCTTCTCTGGGAATATCTGCTAATTCTGAGTGGAGATTGAAGATAATGCTTGCCCTAAGCAAAGGGACTCAACTGGAGGAAGAGATATCATTGAGGCTTCAGTGGTGGCATGAGGTTGGTGTAACAGATTAAAGTCCCAAGAGGTCCCAAATTTGCAACTAATTTTCCCAACAGAAGATTTTCTGAGATACTACTACCTATTTACCAGAATGGCTAAAATGAAAAAGAGGGCAAATACCAAGTATTAAAGAAGTTAAACTCTACCACACTGCCATAGAAATGCAATTTGGTATGGGTACAACTATTTCCAAAAACTGGCAGTATACACTAGAGCTTACAGTATTACCTAACAATGCTAGTGACAGATAAATAACCCAAATAAATGCATTTATATGTTCATAGCAACACAATTCAAAACAGCCCAAACTAGAAATAATCAGATGACAATCAACAGTGAAATGGAGGAGCTGCCGTAGCTCAGGCTAGTTGTCCTGGCGCTTGAGGAGGCCAGCCTGGGCAACATAAGAACCTCTCATTCATTAAAACAAAAACAAACAAAAAAACAGTGAAATGATAATTGTACATTCACATAATGGAAAGTATACAGCAATAAAAAGGAATCATACAGAACAAAGCAAAATAAATATGAATCTCACTAATATAAGGTTGCGTGAAAAAAACTAGACACAAAAGAGTAAATACTGTAATCTTCCATTTATATAAAGCAGAAGAGCAAGTAAAATCAAGCTATGTCTTCATTCTAGGATAGTCATTACCCTTGGGGATGGGAGTAGTGATTAGAAAGGAGAATGAAGGGGGCTTTGAGGTGCCAGGTCATGTGCTGGTTATACAGGTATGTTCAGTTTGTAAAGATGCATTAAGTTGAACACTGACATTATCTTTCAATAAAAAGTTCTTAAAGACTTTTCAAAATATCATAAAACACAGTAAAATAAAAGGAAGGGGGAGATACATGAATTATTGATATTATAAATATCAACTGCCAAAACTCATCCTAGAAATAGTACCACTTGAATACTGGGAAGTAGCTACCCATACAAAACAGGTGCTAAACTAAGAAGGCTCACTAAGGAACAGTAGTACAATTAACATGATAATTAAATCTTCTCAGGTGTGCCTTGAGACAATTATTTTTGTTGATGCTATCTTGGCCACAAGAAATAGGAGGCCCATGTAAGTACAGAATGAATCAACTAAGATAATTCAGTATGCTAAATCTTTTAACTCAGGTCTTCACTCATTACATATGATTTGAAAACTAGCTTTTAGGCTGGGAACGGTGGCTTAGGCCTGTAATCCCAGCACTTTGGGAGGCCAAGGCAGGCAGATCACCTGAGATTGGGAGTTCGAGACCAGCCTGACCAACATGGAGAAACCCCGTCTCTACTAAAAATACAAAATAAGCAGGGTGTGGTGGTGCATGCCTGTAATCCCAGCTACTGGGGAGGGAGGCTGAGGTAGGAGAATTGCTTGAACCTGGGAGATGGAGATTGCAGTGAGCGGAGATCATGCCATTGCACTCCAGCCTGGGCAACAAGAATGAGACTCTGTCTCAAAAAAAGAAAAAGAAAACTAGCTTTTAGTAATTACTTACTTTAGACTTAAGATTTAAAAATAAAACTTGACACTCCCAGTAACAAATAAAGAGCTAAGTACAAGACAGATAAAAGCAAAATGATTAAACTTTAAATTCTCCCCTCAACAATTTTCAATATTTATATCAAACAACTTCTAATTCAGGATTTGAATGAGAGATTATTTTTAAAACAAAATTAAAAGAATACCATATAAAGTTAAGATTTCTTCAAACTTAATTAATTTTACATATGGATCACCTTTCTCATAGATGCTTCATGAACCCAGGAAGGGCAGCTTAAATACACCTGTCACGGTTTTTTTTTTTTCTTTTTCTTCTTCCTTTTTTAAGACAAGGTCTCACCTCCCATTGCCCAGGCTGGAGAGCAGTGGCACTATCACGGCTCATGACTTCTGGGGCTCAGGAGATCCACCGACCTCAGCCTCCCGAGTGGCTGGGACTATAGGCATGCGCCACCACGCCTGGCTAATTTTTTTTTTTTCCCAGTAGAAACAGGACTTCGCCATATTTCCCAGAATAACTCAAACTCCTGGACTCAAGCAATCTGCCCACTTTAGCCTCCCAAAGTGCTGGGATTACAGGTGTGAGCCACTGTACCTGGCCTGGTTCCTAAAGATTAATTCAAATCACAGGTTGGGAAGAGTTATCAACCTATGACTAATTCGCTCAAGACAGCCCTCTAAAAAAAAGCAAACCATAAATATCTCGTATCAAAAACGGCTGGGATCAGAAGTGTTTCAGATTTCAGATGTTCCTGAATTTTTAAATATTTGTGTTACACTTACCAATAGAGCATCTACTTTGAGCATCATGTTGGTGCTTAAAAAATTTCAAATTTTGGAGCAGTTCCAATTTTGAATTTTTCGGATTTGGAATGCTCAACGTGTATTCTGTACAGAGAGTTCTGTTCCACCCATACGTACGTGCCAGTTCTGACAGAAGAGAATCTACCCAATTCACAGAATGCTGGCTCAGGAAGCCTGACCTGTACTTTGCCTTGGTATGCTTCTTCATTTTCTGCACTCTACTGACCACTTCCAGCCCATGTTCAGTAATTACATACTGTCACCTTTACCAAATAATCTCTCTGCTCCTTTGATACTGGATACTATTTGACTATTCTGGTCAAACCAGACTTTCTGGCCTCATCTAGTTTGTTTTTGTTTTTAAAAACAAGTCTTCCTATGTTGCGCAGGCTGAACTTGAACACCCAGGCTCAAGCGATCCTCCCACCTCGGCCTCCCAAGTAGGATGTGTGCCATTGTACCCACCTTGGTCATCTAGTTTTGACAATCAAGAGTCAGATGAGGCCAGGAGTGATGGCTCACACCTGTAATCCCAGCACTATGGGAGGCCAAGGCAGGCAGATCACCTGAGATCGGGAGTTTGAGACCAGCCTAACCAACATGGAGAAACCCCATCTCTACTAAAAATACAAAATTAGCCAGGTGTGGTGGTGCATGCCTGTAATCCCAACTACTCAGGAGGCTGAGGCAAGAGAATCGCTGGAACTCGGGAGGCAGAGGTTGCAGTGAGCCAAGATCGCACCTTTGCATTCCAGCCTGGGCAACAAGAGCAAAACTCCATCTCAAAAAAATAAAAAAAATAAAAAAAAGAGTCAGATGAAATGTATACATGGCTCATTAAGTTGACAGGAGCACCTACAGTTGCATCACACTTGGGCAACCTTCATAGGGTTTCTCCTGTAAAATATGTCTATATAAACTGCACCAAGGCATAGTGCCTGGTACACAATAGTCATCCACAAATGGTAACTTGATTATTATAATCAACATCATTATGGTCTTAGGAGGTGAGGTGCAAATAGACCACCTCCATAACCACCATGTTATTACCATCATTCTTAACACATACTTAAGTGAATTCCAGATGTTGTCATCTCTGGAGGTCAAAAACATTCATTTGGCAGGCTGATAATAGGATTATACTTTACAAGACTATTAGGAAAACAGGTAAATAATTATCCCTTTATAATTGCTACAGATGAGTCAATGTTTACAGTAAGTCGTTCTCAGTGGGTGACTATTCCCACTCAACTCCCACTGAGGACATCTGGCAATGACTAGAGGCATTTTTTGTCACAACTGTAGGTGATAATGGCATATAGTGAGTAGGCCAGGGATGCCTAAGTATCCTCTCCCACAAGAAAGAATTATTTGGCCCACGCTTGTAATCTCAGCACTTTGGGACACCGAGGAGGCCAGATCACCTGAGGTCAGGAATTCAAAACCAGCTTGGCCAACATGTTGAAACTCTGTCTCTACAAATATACAAAAATTAGCTGGGCATGGTGGTACACACCTGTAATCCCAACTACTCGGGAGACTGAGGCAAGAGAATCGCTTGAACCTGGGAGGTGGAGATTGCAGTGAGCCAAGATTGTGTCACTGCACTCCAGCCTGGACGACAGAGTGAGACTATATCTTAAAAAAAAAAAAAAAAAAAAAAAAATTGACCCAAAATATTAATAATCCTGAGGATGAAAGACCCTAATTTATAGTTCTGACTTTATTACCACCAAAATAATGGATGAAAATCACTGCAACCAACTCTATCCATTTAAACCCAAGAGACAGCCTCATTAAAGTACAGAAAGCTTCTATAAACTCCCATCTATGTAACTATGTATCAATCAATCAATCAATCAATAAAAATCTAAGCCACAAAAGATTTAAATGAAGAGGGGGGGGGGGAAACCTGATAATGAAAGAGAAAGAGAGAGGGGAGCTTTATGGGAACCTTGTCCTTAGTAAGGAATCTAGTGCACAGTGAAGGGGTTAGGCTTAGAAAGAAGCAAAGCCAGTATGTCAGAACAGATGCTTACTAAATAGTATCTTGCACAGCACATACACTTTTTTAGAGAATAAAGATATAACATATTACATATATAATATATTTAGTGAACCCCTTATATAGATCCTATTATTCCCATTCTTTCCTGGATGGGGACATTAAAGTTCAGAAAAGTTATTTGATTGGAACCACATAGGTATAAAATAGAAGAGCTAGGATTAAAACCCAAGTCTTTACACAAAAAACCACCATCCTGTTAAACACTTCACCAAGTTAAAAGTTCATCTTACATACAGAGACTACAAATTTCTAGAGGAATATCACAGAAATGTTGAAGATGGTTACCTATGGATAGTAGACTATTCAGTAATCTTTATTCTTTGTACTTTTCTATCGAGTACAGAAAAAAAATCTATGAAAAGATACACTTTCTGTACTTGAATGCACTAGGCACTGCTTACTAAATTTATAAGCCCAAACTGAACTTTTTCTGTTAACTCAAATTGGTTACATCATAATATAACAGAGCAAATTAATAGAGAAAAAAAATCTAGACTCCATTTCCAATCACTGTTGTTGCTGATGACTTGGTTCCCTTAAGAAACTACTTTGTTGGCTGGGCATGGTGGCTACACCTGTAATCCCAACACTCTGGGAGGCCAAGGTGGGTGGATCATCTGAGGTCAGGAGTTCAAGACAAGCCAGGGCAACATGGCAAAACCCTGTCTCTACTAAAAATACAAAAAAATTAGCCAGGCATGGTGGCGTGTGCCTGTAATTCCAGCTACTTGGGAGGTTGAGGCAAGAGAATCACTTTAACAGCTGGGCACGATGGCTCATGCCTGTAATCCCAGCACTTTGGGAGGCTAAGGCGGGTGGATCATGAGGTCAAGAGATAGAGAACATCCTGGCCAACATGGTGAAACCCCATCTCTACTAAAAATACAAAAATTAGCTGGGCGGGATGGGATGTGCCTGTACTCCCAGCTACACAGGAGGCTGAGGCAGGAAAATCGCTTGAACTCGTGACTTGGAGGTTACGGTGAGCTGAGGTGCCACTGCACTCCAGCCTGGCGACAGAGTGAGACTCTGTCTCAAAAAAAAAAAAAAAAGAAAAAAAAGAGAATCATTTTAACCTGGAGGTGGAGGCTGCAGTGAGCCGAGATCGTGCCACTGTACTCCAGCCTGGGGCACAGAGTGAGACTATGTCTCGGAAAAAAACAAACAAAAAGAACTAGTTTGTTGGCTCACAACTGGGGCAATTTCCAAAATAATTTTTTAAATGGTTTGTAATGTGGGGTGAAAGCTTTAAGCAGATAGTGGAACAGAATCCACGGCCTAATTCTAGCACCTACTTCCTCACTTTGCTAATCTAATGTGGTTTGGCCCAATGTTGATTGTCAATTTTAGGTTCCACTTTGTTCCTTTATACACATAGGATAATAACTGCGGGAAGTTTAGAAAGTTAACCACCTAGATTCTGACTCTTTCTTACCACTGATGCTATTCTATTTCTTTATTTAGAGCTAAACTTTGTATTTTACTTTTTCTTTTTGTGGGTACATAGTAGGTGTACAGAAATAGACTTTAAGAAAAGTGACCCCCCCAGCCAGGTGCAGTGACTCACGTCTATAATCCCAGCACTTTGGGAGGCCGAGGCAGGTGGATCACGATGTCAGGAGTTTGAGAGCAGCCAGACCAACATGGTGAAAGCCCGTCTTGACTAAAAATGCAAAAATTAGCTGGGCATGATGGCGCGTGCCTGGAATCCCAGCTACTCAGGAGGCTGAGGCAGGAGAATCGCCTGAGCCTGGGAGGCAGAGGCTGAAGTGAGCTGAGATTGTGCCATTGCACTCCAGTCTGGGAAACAGAGCGAGACTTCATCTCAAAAAAGAAAAAAAAAAGTCACCCCCTCCAACTCCCATCTGGCTAGCTGTCTACAACTTTGAAATTATACCCTGTTGTTGCCTATCCAGAAATAAATAATTCTCCTCTCTCTAGTCATGGTCACATTATTGTTAGTCCACATTTATTAAACAGTTACTATATGCTAGGGACATACACATTACATGCATTTTCTCACTGAATTCTCACCACACACCTATGAGGCAGATACTATCATGGTCCCCATTTTGCTGCTAAGGAAACAGGCTTGAGAAAGGCAATTTTGAGACCTAGGCCACACATAGTATTCCATAACACACCACTAGGTATTCAAGTAGAGCCTACTTTATGAAACAGTTTTCAAACAATTTTTTAAAAAAGAAATATGCTTTCTTCCACTTATGGCAATCTAATCTTATGGCAATCTAATTCATAAAATGAAATGACTGGTTCAAGAAGGGAAGAGGATGTCAGTGACACCCTCCCCCATCCAAAATGAACAAAACAAAACAAAAATTCTAAGCTCCATCAGTGTTGGTGATACTGACAAGGATTCCCAAAGCTCTGACAACTATAGTTTAAAAATTAATGCAGAACTCCAATAAAAAATACCAAAAGCTATTTTATACAGACAAAAGTTTATACGGAAAAACAAACACACAAGAATAGCAAGGAAAAGGCCAAGCACAGTGGCTCACACCTGTAATCCCAGCACTTTGGGAGGCCGAGGCAGGTAGATCACCTGAGGTCAGGAATTTGAGACCAGCCTGGTCAACATGGCCAAACACTGTCTCTACTAAAAACATAAAAATTAGCTGGGCGTGGTGGTGCAAACCTGTAGTCCCAGGTATTTGGGAGGTTGAGGCACGAGAATGGCTTAAACCCGAAAGTCACAGGCTGTGCTGAGCTGAATATTGTGCCACCGCACTCCAGCTTGGGCAACAGAGCAAGACTCTGTCTCAAAAAAATAAAAAATAAAAAAAAATAAATAGAAAGCCTCTGTAATGAAAACAGTATGGTACTAGAGCAGGCTCACACCTGCAATCTCAGCACTTTGAGAGGCTGAGGCATGTGGATCACCAGAGGTCAGGAATTTGAGACCAGCCTGGCCAACATGATGAAACCCCATCTCTACTAAATACACAAAAATTAGCCAGGCACAGTGGTGGGCGCCTGAGTTCCCAGCTACTTGGGAGGCTGAGGCAGGAGAATCACTTGACCTTCAGAGGGGGAGACTGCAGGAAGCCGAGATTATGCCACTGCACTCCAGCCTGGGTAACAAAGCAAGATTCCGGCTCAAAAAATAGAATAAAACAACAGAAAAACAACAGAAAAGACTAGAAAGTACAGAATTAGACTGAAATACATATGGAAACTTAGCATTTAACAAAAGTGGCATTTCAACTCAGTGTAAAAGATGGACTTTTAATAGTGTCTGGACAATTGAGTTGCCATCAGGAAAAAGATAAAATCAGATCCACATCTAACATCATTCACAAAAATAAACTGCCAATAAATAAGAAAACAAAATGTAAAAAAAATGAAACTATGTCAGTGATATGGTTTGGATCTGTTTTCCCACCAAATCTCATACTGAATTGCATTTCCCAGAGTTGGAGTGGGGCCTGGTGGGAGGTGACTGGATCATGAGGGCAGAGTTCTCATGAATGTGTTAGCAGCATCCTCTTGGTGCTGCTCTTGTGATAGGGAGTAAGTGAGACCTGGTTGTTCAAAAGTGTGTAGCACCTCCCTCCTCCTTGGTCCTGCTCCTGCCATGTAAGCCGTGCTTCCTTCCCCTTCCCCTTCCACTATGACTAAAAGTTTCCTGAGGCCTCCCCAGAAACCAAACAGATGCCAGCATGATATTTACCGTGCAGCCTGCAGAACCATGAGCCAATTAAACCTCTTTTCTTTATAAATTATCCAGTCTCAGGTATTTATTTACAGCAATGCAAGAACTGACCAATACAGTAAGTACTGGATAACAGATAGCTGAATTCCTCTTATTCTTCTTTAACTTTGATGTAGGAAAACAATGCAGGGGCATGGATTTAAAAAAAAACTAAATGTGGCCAGAGGTGGTGGCTCATGCCTGTAATCCCAGCATTTTGGGAGGCTGAGGCAGGTGGATCATCTGAGGTCAGGAGTTTGAGACCAGCCTGGTCAACATGGTGAAACCTTGTCTCTATTTTTAAAAATATAAAAATTCCCCAGGAATGGTGGCATGTACCTGTAATCCCAGCTACTCAAGAGGCTGAGGCAGGAGAATCGCTTGAACCCGGGAGGTAGAGGTTGCAGTCAGCCAAGATGGCGCCCCACTCCTCCACCTGGGCAACAAGAGTGAAACTCTGTCTGTCTGTCTCTCTCTCTCTCTCTCTCTCTCTCTCACACACGCACACACAATGTCAGTGCAAAACTCTTAGAAGAAAACAGGGCAAAAGCTTCATGACACTGGATTGGGCAATGATTTCCTGGATACGACACCAAAAGCACAGGCAATAAAATAAATAAACTGGACTGGCTGGGCACAGTGGCTCATGCCTGTAATTCCAGCACTTTGGGAGGCTGAGGTGGGCAGATCACAAGGTCGGGAGTTCGAGACCAGCCTGACCAACATGGTGAAACCCTGTCTCTCCGTCTCTACTAAAAATACAAAAATTAGCCAGGTGTGGTGGCACGTGCCTATAATCCCAGCTACTCAGAAGCTGAGGCAGGAGAATCACTTGAACCAGGGAGGCAGAGGTTATAGCGAGCCGAGATCGTGCCACTGGACTCCAGCCTGGGTGACAGAGCGAGACTGTCTTGAAAAAAAAAAATCAGAAATATATCTGTATCCAGACACCCCCACGTAACAAAAATATATATAATGCAGGCTGGGCATGGTGGCTAATGCCTGTAAATCCCAGAGGTTTCTTTAGGAGGTTAAAGCAGGAGGATTGCTTGAGGCCAGAAGTTTGAGACCAGCCTAAACAACATAGCGAGACCCTGTCTCTACAAAAAATTGAAAAATTGGCTGGGTGCGGTAGCTTACACCTGTAATCCCAGCACTTTGGGAGGCCAAGGAAGGTGGACTGCCTGAGCTCAGGAGTTCGCAACCAGCCTGGGCAACGTGGTGAAACCACGTCTTTACTAAAATACAAAAAATTAGCTGGATATGGTGGCATGCCCCTGTAGTCCCAGCTACTCGGGAGGCTGAGGCAAGAGAATTGCTTGAAACTGGGAGGCGGAGGTTGCAGTGAGCCGAGATTGCGCCACTGCACTCTAGCCTGGGCGACAGAGCAAGACTCCACCTTAAAAGAAAAAAAAAAATTGAAAAATTATCTGAGCATGGTAGTGTGTGTGCCTGTAGTCTTAGCTACTCAGGTGGCTGAGGCAGGAGAACACTTGAGCCCAGGAGTTCCAGACTGCAGAGAGCTAAGATCACACCATGGCACTCCAGCCAGGGCAACAGAGCAAGACGCTGTCTCTAACAAAAAAAATAAAAACCTCTATGCAGAGGAATGTCTTTACTAAATTGGATAATAGGATAGGATACTCAGTGCCAGCATTCTATGCTACTAGAAGCCCAACAGTAGTAAAAACAAAATGTTCACCAAATGTTTTCCTCAGAAAAAGGACACATACTGTACTATTTTAATTTTGTTTCCTTTTTTTCTTCTTTCTTTCTTTTGAGACAGAGTCTCACTCTGTTGCCAAGCTGGAGTGCAGTGGCACGATCTCAGCGCACTGCAATCTCTGCCTCCCAGGTTGAAGTGATTCCCTGCGTCAGCCTCACGAGTTAACTGGGACTCAGGCGCGCACTACCACTCCCAGCTAATTTTTTGTATTTAAGTAGAGACAGGGTTTTACTATGTTGGCCATGATGATCTCGATCTCCTGACCTTGTGATCTGCCTGCCTAGGCCTCCCAAAATGCTGGGATTACAGGCGTGAGCTACAGTGCCCAGCCTGTTTCCTTTTTGTTCTTAACCCAGGACCATCAAACAAGAGTTCTCAGTCCTGTGTGTTTATTTCCTTTATTTTATAACTAGTCATATAATAAAGAAACAAAGTTATCTATGCTAGTTGCAGATAAAGATTTTTTAAACGCATAAGGAAATAAAATTACCTAGATTCCACTGTCCAAAAAAAAACCCCACATTCTTAATCTATGTCCTTCTAGAAAATGTATTTATACATATTTTCCCCATATGAATAGTTTTTTTTTTTTTTGGAGACAGTCTTGCATTGTCACTCAGGCTGGAGTGCAGTGGCACAATCTCGGCTCACTGCAACCTCTGTCTCCTGGGTTCAAGCAATTCTCCTGCCTCAGCCTCCCAAGTAGCTGGGATTACAGGCGCCCACCACCACACCCAGCTAATTTTTTATATTTTTTTAAATAGAGACGAGTTTCACTATGTTGGCCAGGATGGTCTCAAACTCCTGACCTCGTGATCCACCAGCCTCAGCCTCCCAAAGTGCTGGGATTACAGGCGTGAGCCACCACACCCAGCTGAATGGTTACAAATTTAAGTACAACAACCACTCTATACTTAGGAGTTCCCATTCATCACAGCATGTGTTTAACAGCCACCAACAAGAATATCTTAAGGAAAAAGATGAGATGCCAGAGTTTTTTGTTTGTTTTTACTTTGAGATGCAGTCTCTCTCTGTCACCCAGGTTGGAGTGCAGTGGTGCGATCTTGGCTCACTGCAACCTCTGCCTCCTAGGTTCAAGTGATTCTTGTGCCTCAGCCTTCACAACAGCCGGGACTACAGGCGTATGCCACCATACCCAGCTGACTTCTGTATTTTCAGTATAGATGGGGTTTCTCCATGTTGGCCAGGCTAGAGTCAAACTCCCGATGTCAAGTGATCCATCTGCCTCAGCCTCCCATAGTGCTGGGATTACAGGTGTGAGCCACCATGCCCAGCAGCACCAGAGTTTTTGAGTGCAAGGTTACCTATCCCCTTCTCCTCACTCTGCTCCTTGAATTTTGTAGACAACATATAAAGTTAGGCCTTGTACTTAGCTCTACGAACATTAAAGATACTTAAATGCTAACAGAAGTTTTCAAATAACTTTTGAAATATTAGTAGAGTGAGGAATGAGGAGTGTGTTCTTGCTCTTTGGTGGCCCAACATGGCAGCTAAAGTCTAAGAGACTAAGGAGGTATACCTGCAATCAAACAGCCTCAAGTGGGTAGCAAGACTCAAGCAGAATCAAGAAGGCAACTACTCATTAGGCAGCCTGATTTGGGGAGACTGGGCCTAAGGAGCATTTCAAAGGCAAGGGGATACTGGGCACAGTGGCTCACGCCTATAATCTCTCAACACCTTGGGAGGCCAAGGCAGGAGGACTGCTTAAGCTCAGGAGTTCAAGACAAGCCTGAGCAACAAAAGTGAGACCCTGCCTCTACTAAAAATACAAAAAATTAGCTAGGAGTAGTGGCGAGCACCTATAATCCCAGCCACTCAGGAGGCTGAGGCAGGAGAATTGCTTGAACCCAGGAGGCAGAGGTTGCAGTGAGCTGAGATCATGCCATTGCACTTCAGCCTTGGCAACAAGAGCGAAACTCTGTCTCAAAAAAAAAAAAAAATCCTGGCCGGGCATGGTGGCTCACGCCTGTAATCCCAGCACTTTGGGAGGCTGAAGCGGGTGGATTGCTTGACATCAGGAGTTCAAAACCAGCCTGGCCAACATGGTGAAATCCCGTCTCTTAAAAAAAGAAAATAAAAAAACCCCCTTAAATATAGCTTTCAAATGCCACATGCAGGATCTGTGAAAAAAGAAAAAAAAAAAAGTAGATGCAGAAAAATAATTTGACAAAATTCAACAGCCTTTCATGGTAAAAACTCTTAACAAATTAGGTATACACGGAAAACCTCCATTATGGACTTCAATACAGTAAAGGCCATGGAAGACAAGCTAACAACTAACATATTCAACAGTGAAAAGCTGAAAGCCTTTCCTCTATAATCAGGAACAAGAAGCATGACAAAGATGCCCGCTCTCACTTTTATTCATCAATGATAATTTTCTGATTTTGATAGTATTGTGATTATATAGAAAATCACACTAAAGAATTTAGGAGTGATAAGATTTTCAATAGTCAAATTACTGTAATTGGTTCAGGAAAAAAATTCTTTGTACTGTACTATACAATAATTTTCAGTACAAGATTGTTTCAAATATACAATATATCTCTTTCATGACAAAAACACTCATCAAACTAGAAATAAAAGAGAATTTTCTTAACCTGAAAAAGGGACTCTATGAATAAGTTACTCATAGCATCGTACAGATAATGTTTTTACCCTAAGATCAAGAAGATGACAAGGATTTCCACTCTTGCCACTTCTATTTAACACTGTACTGGAGGTTCTAAACAGACCAATTAGGTAAGAAAATGAAATAAGCAGCATACGAATTACAAAGAAAGAAGGAAAATTAGCTCTATTTGCAGAAGCCATGATCTTGAATAAAAAATATCAATTGTATTTCTATATGGTAGCAATGAACAAACTAAAAATAAGAACACAATTTAACTTATAATAGCATCAAAAAATAAAATACTGGCCGGGTGCAGTGGCTCACACCTGTAATCCTAGAATTTGGGGAGGCCAAGGTGAGTGGATCACCTGAGATCAGGAGTTGGAGACCAGCCTAACCAACATGGTGAAACCCTGTCTCTACTAAATATATAAAAATTAGCTGAGCATGGTGGCAGGGACCTGTAATCCCAGCTACTAGGGAGGCTGAGACAGGAGAATCACTTAAACCTGGGAGGCGCAGGTTGCAGTGACCTCAGATCTCGCCATTGCACTCCAGCCTGGGCAACACTCCACCTCAAAAAATAAACAAACTTAGGAATAAATTTAACAAAAGAAATGTAAAACTTATACTCTAAATGGAAAGACTCCCATGTTCATGAGTTGGAAGACAGTATTTTTAAGATAACAGAAATCCCCAAATAGATCAACATCCCACCTAGAGTTCTTTTTTGCAGAAATTGACAAATTGGTCTTAAAACTTGTTTGGAAATGCACAGGACCCAGAATGGTCAAAACAGTCTTGAAAAAGAAGAACAATACTGGAAGACTCACACTGCCTGACTTCAAAACAATAATGTTGTAGTGGCATCAGGATAAACATACAAATTAATGGAACAGAACAGGAAGTCCAGAGATAAACCCTCACCTTTATAATCAATTGATTTTTGAAAAGGATGCTGGCCAGGCACAGTGGCTCACACCTGTAATCCCAGCACTTTGGGAGGCCAAGGGAGGTGGATTATTTGATGCCAGGGGTTTGAGGCTAGCCTGGTCAACATGGTGAAACCCCATCTCTACCAAAAATATGAAAATTTGCTGGGCATGGTGGCAGGTGCCTGTAGTTCCAGCTACTAGGGAGGCTGAGGCATGAGAATTGCTTGAACCTGGGAGGTGGAGGTTGCAGTGAGCCAAGATCATGCCTCTGCACCCCAGCCTGTGCAACAGAGCAAGACTCCATCTTAAAAAAATAAAAATTAAAAAAAAGGATGCCAAAACAACTCAATGAGGAAAGATTAGTCTTTTCAACAAATGGTACTGGATATCCAGATGCAAAAAGATGAAGTTGTACTCTTACCTCACACCATATATAAAAAGTAATTCAAAATAGATCAAAGACTTCTATGTAAGAGCTAAATAATACAACTCTGGTGACCTTAGATTGGGCTGTGGCTTCTTAGATATCACATCAAAAGCACAACCAGTTCTTTAAAAAGACAAATTAGACTTCACCAAAATTTAACACTTTGTACTTCAAAGAATACTATCAAGAAAGTGAAAAGACAACCTGTAGAACGGGATAAAATATTTGTAAATCATATATCTGATAAGGGACTTGTATAGAGAATATTTATTTCCATTTTTTTGAAGACGGAGTTTCAATCTTGTCGTCCAGGCTGGAGTGCAGTGGCACAATCTCAGCTCACTGCAACCTCCGCCTCAACGGTTCAGGCGATTCTCCTGCCTCAGCCTCCCAAATAACTGGGATTACAGGCATGCGCCACCACCCAGCTAATTTTTGTATTATTAGTAGAGACGAGGTTTCACCATGTTGGATAGGCTGGTCTCAAACTCCTGACCTCAGGTGGTCCACCTGCCTCAGCCTCCCAAAGTTCTGGGATTACAGGTATGAGACACTGCGCCTGGCCTAAGAATATATTTTTAAAACTCTTACAACTTTAATAATAAAAAACAACCCAATTAACAAACAGAAAAAGGATCCGAGTAGACATTTCTCCAAAGAAGATATATAAATGGCAAGGAAGCACATGAAAAGATACTCACTGGTCATCAGAAAAATGAAAATCAAAATTCCAGTAAGACACCGCGCTTCATACCCACTAGGATGGCTTGTAACAAAAGCACATATAGCAAGTGTTGGAAAGGATATAGGGAAATTGGAACTTTCATAATCTGCTGGTGGAAATACAAAATAGTACAGCTGCTTTCAAAAACAACCTGGTAGTTCCTGAAAAGGTTAAACACAAAAGTTAGCATGTGACCTAGCAATTCCACTCCTATGTAAATCCCCAAGAGAAATGAAAATATGTGTCCACACGAAAACTTGTACACAAATGCCCAAAGCAGTATTATTCATTGTATCTCAAGACTGGAAACAATTCAAATGTCCATCAACTAATGAATGGATAAATAAAATCTGGTATATCCATACAATGGAATACTCTCAGGACTAAAAAGGAATGAAGTACTGACACATACTACAACATGAATGAACTTTGAAAACATTATGTTAAGTGAAAGCCAGACACAAAAGACCACGTATAGTTTGATGCCATTTATATGCATGGTCCAGAATAGGCAAATCCATAGAAAGATGAGTGGTTGCCATGGGCTGAGGGAAGAGGGGAATAGAGAGTAACTGCCAAAGGGTATGTTTCTTTTTCAGGTAATGAAAATGTCTTAAAATGATTATGATGATGGTAGCACAACTCTGTGAATACAGTAAAACCCACGAATGGTATACTTTTTTTTTTTTTTTTGAGACAGGGTCTCACTGTCACCCAGGCTGAAGTACAACGGTATATTCATGGCTCACTGCAGCCTTGACCTCCCAGGCTCAAGTGATCCTCCCTCCTCAGCCTCTGGAATAGCTGGGACTGTAGGCATACACCTCCACACTCAGCTAATTTTTTTTTTTTGTAGAGATAGGGTCCCACGTGTCGCTTCAGCAACACATATACTAAAATTGGAACGATACAGAGAAGATTAGCATGGCCCCTGTGCAAGGATGACACGCAACTTCGTGAAGCGTTCCATTAAAAAAGAAATTAAATTTATTAACAAAGAAAAGAAAAAAATAGGAAAAAAAGAGATAGGGTCCCACGGTGTTGTCCACGCTAGTCTCCAACTCCCAGACTCAAGTGATCCTCCTGCCTCAGTCTCCCAAAGTACTGGGATTACAGACATGAGCCACCATGCCTGGCCATGCTAGCATAGTTTCAATGGGTAAGTGTATGGTATCAATAAAGCTATTACCAAAACAAAACAATATTTATATAATAATTATATATTACATATATTTAGTATATAATTTATATAACATACATTTATATAACAATTACATATATTTCTTTGTATAATATATGTTATATATAATAATATATATTCCTTTGTATAATCATTATTTATAATACATATTACTACATATATATGGGATCTTTACTGAATTACTTTTTCCATTACAAAAGTCTGTTGACCTTTTGCTGGATTGGGCTGGTGAGTCCCTGTTACAGCAAAGGCAACTCTCTTCTTTCCAGCTTTTTGATACTTTTACATCTGAAGATCTTCCTATTTCTCCAAGATCTTCCACTTAAATACCTAAGTCTTTAAACCTCGACCTTTCTTAGAGCCTAGCTCTTTTTTTTTTCTTCCTCCTACTCAACAACATGAGTGTGGATTCAGCTTCCTTCCAAATCCTGCCTTGCCCTGAGTCATCCAATTCTAGGGACTCCTCACCAAGCCTGAGATTTTTAGGCCTAAAGAAAATGATGCATGCTTGCAAATATCATCTGCGGAAGTGCCTCAGTCAGAGACTGTCTCTCCTCTTCCTTCCTACATGGATCTGCTGATTCAGGAGAGCCCCGATTCTTCCACCGGTCTGCTTCTGTAGAAAAGAACACAGTAGGGCCGGGCACAGTGGCTCACACCTGTAATCCCAGCACTTTGGGAGGCCAAGGTGGGCGGATCACAAGGTCAGGAGATCAAGAGCATCCTGGCCAACATGGTGAAACCCTGTCCCTACTAAAAATACAAAAATTAGCTGGGCATGGTGGTATGAGCCTGTAATCCCAGCTACTCGGGAGGCTGAGGCAGGAGAATCACTTGAACCAGGGAGTCGGAGGTTGCAGTGAGCCAAGAATGCACCATTGTACTCCAGCTTGGACAAGAGTGAGACTCTGTCTCAAAAAAAAAAAAAGAAAAAAAGAAAAGAAAAGAACACAGTAGGGCTGGGTGCAGTGGCTCATGCCTATAATCCCAGCACTTTGGGAGGCCAAGGTGGGTAGATCATGAGGTCAGGAGATTGAGACCATCCTGGCTAACATGGTGAAACCCCAACTCTACTAAAAATACAAAAATTAGCTGGGTGTGGTGGCGCATGCCTGTAATCCCAGCTTCTCGGGAGGCTGAGGCAGGAGAATCGCTTGAACCAGGGACTTGGAGGCTACAGTGAGCCGAGATTGCATCACCATACTCCTGACTGGTGACAGAGCGACATTCCATCTCAAAAAAAAAAAAAAAAGAGCACAGCATGAGGTCAGGAGTTTGAGACCAGCCTGGCCAATATAGTGAAACTCCATCTCTACTAAAAATACGAAAATTAGTCAGGCATGGTGGCACATACCTGTACTCCTGGCTACTCAGGAGGCTAAGGCAGGAGAATCGCTTGAACCCAAGAGGTAGAGACTGTAGTGACCCAAGATCGCGCCACTGCACTCCAGCCTGGGCAACAGAGCCAGACTCCATCTCAAAAAACAGAAAAGAAAAGAAAAGAGCACAGCAAACAAGACTGACAGGTAGTGGCCAGAACAAGAAACAAGATCAGAATCATGATCTCTCAGACTCAATTGTGTGTGCTCAAGCAGATTCATGAACTTTTCAAAATCCTGAACCTTAGCTACAGTAAGTTAAGACCTAGTTCTAGAACCAGAGAATTCAAAATTTAAGAGCCAGCAGAAAAACAACTGGCCAAATAGCAACAGTGTGACTCAGGGTGCAGCATCTACAGAATATCCGAGCCTCTACTCTTCTTACTGCCAGGGATGGCTGGTGAACATATGTGGAAACCTTCTAGTGTGGACCACCAAACCTGCAACAAACAACCTGGGGCAAGAGGACCTGGAACAGCCAGTTTTAGAGCAACAATTCCTGGAAAAGATAGAACTGATATGCCCAACCCTAGAACAACCAGGTCTGAAATTCATTTCAGATCTGTGGAAAGGAATCTTCACAGACCAAGATCCAGCTGCAGCAAAGCTCTCCAGCCTGGGTGAGAGAGTGAGACTCTGTCTCAAAAAAGAAAAAAAAGAAAAGGAATAGGAAATATGAGCTTCATGTCACTGACAGGTAGAAAAGAACAAAAAATGAAAATAAAAATAAAGAATAGGAAATAGGCAGGGTACAAATGAGATCCTGTCTCTTAAAAGGAAAAAAAAAAAAGAGGCCAGGAGTCTGAGACCAGACTGCAGCCTGGGGAACATAGTGAGACACTATCTCCACAAAAATAAACAAAATAAAGCTACAAATAGGGCCGGGTACAGCGGCTCACACCTGTAACCTCAACACTTTGGGAGGCCAAAGCACATGGATCACAAGATCAGGAGATCGAGACCACATGGCGAAACCCTGTCTCTACTAAAAATACAAAAATTAGTCAGGTGTGGTGGCATGCACCTGTAGCCCCAGCTACTAGGGAGGCTGAGGCAAGAGAATTGCTGGAACCCGGGAGGCAGAGGTTGCAGTGAGCCGAGATGACGCCACTGCACTCCAGCCTGAGCAACAGTGCGTGATTCCATCTTTAAAAAAAAAAAAAAAAAAAAAAAAAAGCTGTGGGACTTCATTTCTCTGTCAATCTCCTATAGTTACTATAGGGTTCAGATAAGATGATGTGATAATCTTTGTAAACTTTAAATGAGGCAAAGGGTAGCCCTCATTACACAATCATTTCTGTACTTTCAGAGCTATTTACATGTATATTTTTTTTATTTTTATTATTACCAAAAACCTCCAGTATGTCTGGAAACTAGAAAGACTGATTTCCTCCAATCATTGTACAGAAAGGGTCACAAACATAATGCTTACGAGGCCAAAAAGGTAATGTAAATGAGCAAAGCAGCCTGTAAGAAGAAATGCATGCCCCTTCTAAAAGACAAATCTTCCCTAGCTCAAGCTAATTGCTGCCATGCAGGAATGTGGGCCCATTGTTAGGAGATCAACCTGTTTTCCCAAAAGGTACTGAACTCTCAGAGTTTCTAAGTGTTGATTCACATTTAAAAAATAACAACTGCAAAACATATCCACCTGCCACATCCCAGCCTACTGGTCTACAGTGACCCAATTTATAGCAGATCATACTCTCTAAAATAAAAGCAACACCAAGTGAGGAGGTAGTGACATGTTAGCGCAAGGAAGGAAAAGGAACTATGCACCTGTAGAAGCCAATGTTGTTCAGAAACCAAAACTAGGATTTAAAAAATCTATCTGAAGCTACTTAGTCTAGTGCCTAGTAAAAAGAGACTCATGCAAACTAACCAATTCATGATAAAAATAAACAAGTGCCAAGTCAGAGCTTGGCTCCCTAAGGGGATAGACCCATAGAGAGAATAAGGTATTTTATCAACTGGACCACAGATTATCTTTTTTTTTTTTTTTTTTTTTAAGACAAAGACGCGATCTCTTGCCAGGCTGGAGGGCAGTGGCACGCACTTGGCTCACCGCGACCTCCAACTTCTGGGTTCAAGCGATTCTCCTGCCTCAGCCTCCCGAGTAGTTGGGACTATAAGCACGCACCACCACGCCAGGCTAATTTTTGTATTTTTAGTAGAAACGGGATTTCACTATATTGCCCAGGCTGGTCTCGAACTCCCGACCTCAAGTGATCCACTTGCCTTGGCCTCCCAAAGTGCTGGGATTACAGGCAGGAGCCACCTAGCCAGGCCCAGGTGTCAATCTTAACTAATATCTTCCTGGAACAGAGGCTGAACTCGAGTATTTTACCCTTGACCGAATGTTATCCAACACTCCCAGCCTATATTGGCCATCAGCAAAGGACACAGAAACCACAGAGCAGCCCAATGATGGGAAGGGAGAAACTTGGACCAACTCAAGAAAGAAAAACAAAGAAGGAAAATAAGGTGACTAATGTTTGTTTTCATTATTTCTTGTTTGAAAAGCAAAATTTCAAAATACTTCCTCCATAAAAAGAAAAGCAGGCTGGGCACGGTGGCTCACATCTGTAATCCCAGCACTTTGGAAGGCCAAGGCAGGTGGATTACTTGAAGTCAGGAGTTCAAGACTAGCCTGGTCAACATGGTAAAATCCTGGCCGGCCACGGTGGCTCACACCTGTAATCCCAGCATTTTTGGAGGCCAAGGTGGACGGATCAACTGAGGTCAGGAGTTCGAGAACAGCCTAGCCAACATGGTGAAACCATGTCTCTATTAAAAGCACAAAAATCAGCCGGGCGTGGTGGCAGGCGCCTATAATCCCAGCTACTTGGGAGGCTGAGACAGGAGAATCGCTTGAACCTGGGAGGTAGAGGCTGCAGTGAGCCAAGACAATACCATTGCACTCCAGCCTGGGCAACAAAGTGAAACTCTGTCTCAGAAAAAACAAAACGAAATGTGGTGAAACCCCATCTTTACTAAAAATACAAAAATTAGCTGGGCACGGTGGTACATGCCTGTAGTTCCAGCTACTCAGGAGGCTGAGACAGGAGAATCGCTTGAACCCGGGGGGGCCAAGGCTGCAGGGAGCCGAGATTCCACCACTGCACTCCAGCCTGGGCAACTGAGCGAGAATCCATCTCAAAAAAAAAAAAAAAAAAAAAAGCAAATCTTTAAGTTCAATTAAAAACAAAGCTCAATTTTAAAAGGAGGGGAAAAAAGAAGCCGTATGTCTTTTTTGTCAAAGTCCTGCAAAGGATATCATTGAAAATTTGCTGCTTTAACCATACACTAGATAATCTGTAAAATAACTTAACTCTCAAGTCCTTACAATCCTAGAATTCTAGAGCTAGACAGAAGGAATGGAAGTTATTCAGGTCATCTCTCTCACTTTTGTAGTCTTACTCTACAAAGGTGTAGATTCATTTACACTAGAACCCAGATCTATACTTTTCTGTTTAGGAAATCATCGGAAGATCTGCAAAAAGTTATCTCCCATATAGTCTTTACATGTAAACTTGTTCTAATATACAACTACTCTTGAATGAAGGAGCAAGCCAAGAAAGAAAAAAATTTGAGAACCAGGAAATGGATCCATTACAGCAGAGAAGCAAAGGGAAAGTCTAGGCAATCATTCTGCAGCAAGCCTGGAGAAAACTAGTCCAAACTACAGCAAGAAGGAAAATGAAGATCTCCAAGGAGAAAATATGGAACCAGTAGATGATCTAATAAATTTGATCATGAAAGAAACTGTACTAGGCTGGGCACCGTAACTCAAGCCTGTAATTCCCAGCACTTTAGGAGCAGAGGCAGGCGGGTAACTTGAGGTCAGGAGTTCAAGACCAGCCTGGCCAACATGACAAAACCCCATCTCTCTACCTAAAAAAAATACAAAAATTAGTGGGCGTGGTGGTACACACCAGTAGGCCCAGCTACTCGGGAGGCTAAGGCAGGAGAATCGCTTGAACATGGGAGACGGGTTGCAGTAAGCAGAGATCGCACCACTGCATTCCAGCCTGTACAATAGAGCAAGACTCTATCTCAAAAAAAAAAAAAAGAAACTGAAACTGTACTAAATGTCCATAGGACCATAGGATCAAGTGCGAAGAATCAGAAATATGTAAATATTTGGTGTGATGGCTCTCACCTGTAATCCTGGCCACTGAGGTCAGGAGTTCAAGAACAGCCTGGCCAACATGGTGAAATCACGTCTCTACTAAAAGTACAAAAATCAGCCAGGCATGGTGGCAGGCGCCTATAATCCCAGCTACTTGGGAGGCTGAGACAGGAGAATCACTTGAACCTGGGAGGTAGAGGCTGCAGTGAGCCAAGACAATACCATTGCACTCCAGCCTGGGCAACTAGAGTGAAACTCTATCTCAGAAAAAAACAAAATGAAAAGTGATGAAACCCTATCTCTACTATGTATACAGTGTATATGTAATATGTCAGGTTTTCTTTAAAACATCACCAATGCAAGCACTAAATTCAGACTCTCATTCCTTCAGAAGTAAATTATGCATCAGATCTGTCCCACAAATCATTTTCATTTATGGGTAGAAGGAAAAAACAACTGATGAATTGCAGGGCCCATTATGCTGGTCATTGCATCACTGGGTATTTTTTACCCAGTGATTACTGGAAAAACATATATTTTTTTGATAAAAGGTTCCTTAAGAAGTATATTACCTTCCTTATAAATTAATCTCATAAATTAAGAGTCAACACTTTTACTGAGACTTTGCTATTATACTACAAAGGGAACTAGAGCTATTTTGAAACTAAAAACTGTTTATATACATTACTATGTATCCGATGAGATATCAAAGGAATATTATTAATTATACATCCCTTTAATCCATAAAACATTTATATAACTACTACCAAAATAATTCATAGCTGGGTGCAGTGACTCATGCCTGTAATCCCAGCACTTTGGGGGGCCAAGGCAGGCAGATCATTTGAGGTCAGGAGTTCGATACCAGCCTGGCCAACATGGCAAAACCCCATCTCTACCGAAAATACAAAAATTAGCCAGAATTTCAAGTGGTGGGGACCTGAAATCCCAGCTACTCGGGAAGCTGAGGCAGGAGAATCGCTTGAGCCTGGGAGACAGAAGTTATAACGAGCTAAGATTGTGCCACTGCACTCCAACCTGGGTGACAGGGTGAGACTCTGTCTCAAAAAAAAAAAAAAAATTGAACTACACTGGCATGATAACTCTAATTCATTATGAGAAACTGCCTATTCTCAGAACCACCGTACAGCTAGAGATCAACGCAAAAATTCCTTTTTAGGTTTCAATAAAGATTAGAGTTTTTAAATACTTAAAGTCTCAGATTCATGAAGCTAGGAACTTTAAAGATGACCTGGTCCCCGCTCTCTCTCCCCACCAGCAAAAAGATAGATTTGGGTATAGTGGCTCACACCTGTAATCCCAGCACTTTGGGAAGCCAAGGTAGGCAGATCACATAAGGTCAGGAGTTTGAGACCAGCCTGGCCAACATGGTAAAACCCCTTCTCTACTAAAAATACGAAAATTAGCAGGGCATGGTGGGACATGCCAGTAGTCCCAGTTCCTTGGGAGGCTGAGGCAGAATCATTTGAACCCAGGAGGTGGAGGTTGCAGTGAGCCAAGAGGGCATCACTGCACTACAGCCTGGGTGACAGAGTGAAATTCCATCTCAAAAAAAAAAGATGATCTGGTCCAGCAGCCACAACTATACAGCCAGCTAATGGGAAAACCATGACTAGAAGCCAGTTGAATTAAGCCTTTGTATACAAAGCTCTTATCTACCATATTGTCCTCTCTTATGTCCTGTCCATTTTCAAACCAACTTAATTTCCATGAGCAATTCAGAACTGCAAGAAACCTTCGAGATTCATCCCAACTTCTAACTTCTTCACAATAATAAATAAATACCCAAATACTAGTTACTGGCTACACTGACTAAGAGTATGGAAATGGCACATTGTGATCAAAAACTGAATCATGTTAATGACTACAGCTCCTAACTTCCAGGAGCCCATACAAATTATACAAATTCATCCAACAAACACTTAATGAACCCCTACTATGTGCCAAGCTCTGTGCAAGGGGCCAGAGATACCATTATAGTAGACCCTTGTTCCTTCAGAGTTCCTGGTCCAAATATAACTCCATTATGTCCTAAGATAAAGTAGCCTATAAAGTTGGGCAAAGGGTCATTATGTTAACTGAGTTGAGACCCCATACTCCCTACTGGACCCTGGTAGCATTCCTAAAAATCCAGTATGTGTAATAGCTGCTGCTGGTGTAACAGCATACAGGAAGATGGCAGAACTTAGAAAGAGAAAGGTCTGGGGCCAGGCGCGATGGCTCACGCCTGTAAACCCAGCACTTCGGGAGGCTGAAACCGGTGGATCACCAGATCAAGAAATTGAGACCATCCTGTTCAACATGGTGAAACCCCGTCTCTACTAAAAATACAAAAAAATTAGCTGGGCATGGTGGCATGCACCTGTAGTCCCAGCTACTCGGGAAGCTGAGGAAGGAGAATTGCTTGAACTAGGGAGGCAGAGGTTGCGGTGAGTGGAAATCGTGCCATTGCTCTCCAGCCTGGGCAACAAGAGCGAAACTCTGCCCAAAAAAGAAAAAAAAAGGAAACAGAAAGGTCCTTTCTTCAAATGAGGAAACAGATGCCCAAAACAGAGTCACTTATCTTTTCTAATTCCTTATAAGTTATTGCTCTTTCTAAATCAAGACCTATCTTGAGCAAATATTCATTTTTCCAATGCTAGCCTCTTCACCTGTACCCACATAATATAGTTTGGATGTTTGCTCCCTCCAAATCTCATGTTGAAATGTGATCCCCAACTGGACCTAGTGGAGGGTGTTTGAGTCATTGAGTGGACCCTCTTGAAGAGCTCGGTGCTATTCTGGCAGTAATGAGTCAGTTCTCACTCACGAAAGAGCTGGCTGTTTGAGAGAACCTGGCACCTCTCTTGCTCCCTCTCTTGCCATGTGACACACTGGTTCCCCTTCACCTTTAGCCATGCGCAAAAGCTTCCTGTGGCCTCACCAGAAGCAGATACTGATGCCATGCTTCTTGTACAGCCTGCAGAACCATAAGCCAAATAATCCTCTTTTCTTTATAAATTATCCAACCTCAGGTATTCCTTTATAGCAAGGCAAAACAGATTAATACACCTCATATCCACTCTCTCCTCTCTCTTTTTTGGGGCCATCTCTTAGGCCTTGTTCTCTTCCACTAGCTTCTTACCTTCAGCCACCCATACCACAGTCCCTATATTCCCTATGCTTTTTCTCAAATCTACTCTTCCCCAGTTATCATCTAATTTTTCCCAATACGTCATTATTTTTTTCAAAATCACTCTATAGGACCCCATGAAATTTAGCTTCTTTTTATTTGCAGATTTATTTGCAGATTTCCAATGAAATGGCATTTGTTCTCTTCTCAAGACTCTATTCTCCCCCAAATCTCTTTGGCTAGACACTTCAGACTATTCCACTTCCAATACCATCTTCGACCTCTCTAATATCCAACCTCTCTGTTTCCTACTTATCCCTAAATGTCAGCATTGTCAAAGCTACCCCTTCCCTACCGCATCTAAACATAGATTATTTTTCCTATAACCATCCATGTCCACATCTTCAACTGTATGCTCAGATTTAGGAAATCTGCTCAGGCTGATTTGACTTCCCCATGTCTACTAAAGATGCCATGCTACCTCTAAGAAGATAACATCATGGCCAACCCCCTGAGGTTCTTGAGTGAGCCCAGCTGAATTCGTATCTCGCTAAGCCACTTACTGTGTATCACTGAGCAAGTTAACCTCATTGAGCTTCAATCTCCTTATCCGAAAGGAAAAAAAAAAAAAAAGACCACCACCACCACCAGTCTCCCACAGAATTATTGTGGCCTTTAAACAAGACAACATACGTAGTCAGGTGCAGTGGTTCACGCCTGTAATCCCAGTACTTTGGGAGGCTGAGGTGGGTGGATTGCTTGAGCCAAGGATTTTGAGACCAGTCTGATGAAACCCAGTCTCTACAAAAAAAAATTAGCCAGGTATGGTGGTATGTGCTGAGTTCCAGCTACTAGCCCCAGCTACTCGGGAACAGGGGAGTGCTGAGGTGACAGGAGAATCACCTGAGCTCAGAGAGATGGAGGCTGCCATGAGCACTCCATGTGGGGCGACAGAGAGAAACCCTGTCTGTCTCTCACACATACACATACACAAAGACAATATACGCAAAGCTCCTAATAAAATGCATAAACTTGGGGTTATTATGCTAAGTGAAATAAGCCAGGCACAGAAAGACAGACATCACATGTTCTTACTTATTTGTAGGATCTAAAAATCAAAACAATTGAACTCATGGAGATAGAGAGTAGAAGGATGGTTACCAGAGACTATAGTAGGGGGTTGAGGGCAGGTGGGAATGGTTAATGGGTACCAAAAAAAAAAAAAAAAAGACCTAGTATTTGATAGCACAAGAGGGTGACTATACTCAATAATAACTTAATTGCACATTTAAAAATAACTAAAGAATAAATGCCTGAGGGGATGGCTATCCCCCACGTGAAAAAGCATAACATATAATAGGCATTCAATAAATATTAGCTACTAAACCTTTAACATTATCAGCAGCAACAAAAGCATTGCAGCTGAATCCACTCAGACCCCAGCACAGGTCAGACTTGTTCTGGGATCCACTTCCTATCCTTAAGCAGAACAAATAAGAAACCCCAATAGTAACTCAGTACTCATCAATGTGGTTCTGATCTTTTAACTGAACTCTTCCCCAGAACTACCAATCTACAAGCTAGACATTTTCATTCCCTTTCTGGCTATTTAAGGACTGCTCAGTCCTGTCCACTATCCTATGGGACCTGAGGGTAACAGCCAGTCCAAACATGCCTACAAGACTGTGCCCCACTGCTATACCCAACCAACTTGTTCTCTTAGTATGCCGTTGGAAAACCTGCCACCTGCCAGGTAGGACAAACATCTCATTTAGCTGAACTTCTTCCCAGAGCTGGATCTTCCCAAGAGTTTTCCCTACCCTGGTGGCCCCTCCTATTCTAGACTCAAAGTCACTCAGGCTTCTCTGACTCCCCAGTCATCCCTATATTCAATCAATAACTAAACCCTGCTGAATCCTTTTTTTTTTTTTTTTTTTGAGATGGAGTCTCACTCTGTCGCCCAGGCTGGACTGCAGTGGCGGGATCTCAGCTCACTGCAACCTCCGCCTCCAGGGTTCAAGCGATTCTCCTGCCTCAGCCTTCTGAGTAGCTGGGACTACAGGCGCGCACCAACATGCCCAGCTATTTTTTTGTATTTTCAGTAGAGACAGGGTTTCACCGTGTTAGCCAGAAGGTCTCGATCCCGTGACCTTGTGATCCGCCTGCCTCACCCTCCCAAAGTGCTGGGTTTACAGGTGTGAGCCACTGCACCTTGGCCAACCCTACCGAATCCTTCTTGCACACATGTCTTCTGCAGACACTCTCCTTTCCTTGTCATTTGTATTACCTTCTTTATCCCTCGTCAGTCTCTGCCTGCATTTCAAACTGTGCTTACAAAAAACAGGCAGATTAATTATCCAAAACACAGCTTTCATATGTCACTCTATTGCTCAAAAAGTATCTGAGGTTCTCTACAGCCAATAAGATAAAAAGTTCACTTTCCTTTGCTTATATTGCAAATTTCCCTACTTTTGAATCTTTGCTAATACCATTCCTTCTATCTAAAATATTTTCTCTTCTGGTTGTGGTAGCTTATGCTCATAATCACAGCACTTTGGAAGGCAGAGGCAGGAGGACTGCTTGAAGCCAGGAGTTAGAGACCAGTATGAACAACATAGCAAGATCCTGCCTCTACAAAAAAAAAAAAAAAATTTTTTTTTTTTTTGAGATGGAGTTTCATACTTGTTGCCCAGGCTGGATGGCGCAATCCTGACTCACTGCAACCTCTACCCTCCTAGGTCCAAGCGATTCTCCTACCTCAGCCTCCTGAGTAGCTGGGATTACAGGCGTGCACCACTATGCCCGGATAATTTTTAATTTTTTTAGTAGAGACGGGGTTTCAACACGTTGGCCAGGCTGGTCTCAAACTCCTGACCTGAGATGATCTGCCTGCCTCGGCCTCCCAAAGTGCTGGGATTATAGACGTGAGCCACGGAGCCCAGCTACAAAAATTTCAAAAATTAGCCAGGCACGGTGGCACAAGTCTGTAGTCCTAGCTACTCGGGAGGCTGAGGTGAGAGGATCACTTGAGCCCAGGAGTTCAAGGCTGCAGTGAGCTATAATCGTGCAACTGCACTCCAGCCTGGTTGACAGAGTCAGATCCTGTCTCCAAAGAATAAAATATTGTTTCAACTTTCCTTCTTTGTTCATGCAAATTCAGTATTTCCTTCAAAGACACTTGCTCAAATCCTATGTTCTCTGCAAAGCTCTCCCCAATCTTACTAGTAGCAGACTGTTCTCAGCAGACAGAAAACAGTGCAAATGATCTGAGGTAAGAGCAAGTCAAACAAGTAGACCAGTGTGACTCATATTGTTGAGTAGGAAGTTTATTACTTAAACCTGAAATTTGAGGGCGAGGTTCTGGCTAGAGAAATACATTTGGGAGTTGTCAGAATATAGATCAGGCCTATCTTAAAGAATTTTTGTGATGATCAATATGATACCAGGGGCATATCTGCATATGACTGTCATTCAGCAGTGAACTCCTACATCTTTATGAATGATGTTAAGTGAATGTTAAATGAAAAAAAGTAACTCAGAGAAGAAAAGTTTATAATAAAGGTCAAAAGCTATAAAACTAAAATAAACAATAGTGCAGGCATGGTGGCCCACGCCTGTAAACCCAGCATTTTGGGAGGCCAAGGCAGGCAGATCAGGAGGTCAAGAGATAGAGACTATCCTGGCCAATAAAGTGAAACCACGATCTCTACTAAAAATACAAAAATTAGCTGGGCGTGGTGGCGCATGCCTGTAGTCCCAGCTACTCAGGAGGCTGCGGCAGGAGAATCGCTTGAACCTGGGAGGCCGAGGTTGCAGGGAGGCGAGATTGTGGCACTGCACTCCAGCCTAGGCAACAGAGCCAGACTCCATCTCAAAAAATAGTAATAATACCTCTAAAGGGGAGGCATAGAGTTACAATTGGGCAGGTGACCAGAGATGGGTTTGAAGTTGCTGGAAATGTTCTATTTCCTAAAGTAGATAGTACACAGGTGTTCATTTTGTTGTTCTTTGTCCTATATACTCTGGCATGTACAACATTAAATGAGAGTAAAAAAATAAGAGGCAATATCTAATCAAACATCAAATCAAATACATGTTTCAGAATGTTTTAAAAAATTATTAAGTTCAGAAAAAGGAACAGTAATTGTGTGACCTGTATAATAAGGCCTAAAAAGAAGAAATGATTTAGTCATACAAAGAAAGTAGTGAAAGGACATCTCGGAATTGGGAATGAATAGGTCATGTAAAAGGAGACAGCAAATTGATAAGTTTGACTGGAGAAGAGTTAGGCTGAAGAGTTGGACTAGGGCCAGCCAACAGAATGCTTACATGCCAGGTCAAGAAGTTTGAACTTGATCTTGAAATAGCGCAGAACCACTGGTGATATTTAGGCAAGACAATACCTTGGGAAAAGTGGTTTATTACTCTGAGAGTGATGATAAGAATCAACTAGTAGGGAGACAGAAGGCTGGAAAAGTCAGTTCTGAAATCTGTTCAGGTGAGATAATCTCACTGATGTAAGATGTTACTGAAGAGAAACACGGCCTGAACTAGGATGGTGATAAGGATCAAGATCATTCCAAGAAACTTTAGTCGGGGTCTTTAGGATGAAAGACTCAGGAGGATTGGGTCTTGGGAATAGGTAATGAGGGAAAAAGATTCAAAGATTACTCTAATTTTCAAGCTAAACTGAAAAAATGAGAATATCAACATAGCAAAACTAGAGACTCTGCAGAGAAAAATGGTTTTGAAGAAAGACCGTTAATTAACTTATGCAATAAATATGTACTAAGTACCTACTATGTGTCAGGCATAATGTGATACCTTCCCTACATAAAGCAGCCTGTGGCCGGGTACAGTGGCTCATGCCTGTAATCTCAGCACTTTGGGAGGCCAAGAAGAGATCGAGACCATCCTGGCCAACCTGGTGAACCCCATCTCTACCAAAAATACAAAAGTTAGCTGGGCATGGTGGCATGCACCTATAGTCCCAGCTACTTGGGAGGCTGGGGCAGGAGAATCACTTGAACCCAGAAGGCAGAGGTTGCAGTGAGCCAAGATCGCGCCACTGCATTCCAGCCTGACAACAGAGCGAGACTGTATCAGGAAAAAAAAAAAAGCAGCTTGTGAGTCCTACTTAAAAAAAGTTTTGTTTTTTTTTTTTAAAAGAGCAGCTGGGATTGCAGGCACGCGTCACCACGCCCAGCTAATTTTTGTATTGTTAGTAGAGACAGGGTTTCATCATGTTGAACAGGATGGTTTCAATCTCCTGACCTCATGATCTGCCCGCCTCAGCCTCCCAAAGTGCTGGGATTACAAGTGTTAGCCACTGAGCCCAGTCACACTTGTAATAGGCAAAAACAAAACAGTTATTTGAGAAGAATAAAATAATTTTGTGAGTCCCCTTTTTAAAAAAGTAATCTGTATGGTGATAAAGACTAAGTTGTTTTTTCAAAATTAACTGAAAAGCAACAAAACATAAAAGTGGAGGTGTCTAGGAAAAGGTCAGAGGTAAAGGAGTTTACTGTTTATTACTGAAAGCTCCTCGAGGACAGGATTTATGGCTATCTTTGCATTTACATAGTACTGGACACAGTTTGGTGATCACTATAGAGTAGACATTCAACTAATGTCTAAACTAACAGAGAACAATGAGGGCAGATTGAAGACAAGCCAATTGAGAAGGCTCCACAGTCTAATATATCTAAAGGATATACCCCTATGGAAGGAAAGTGCTTCCTTTCCTTCCATGTTTAGGAGATATAAAATACCAACAGAAAAACAAAAAGGAAACCGGTGTTTATGAAAACATACACTGGGCTTGGTACAGTGGCTCATGCCTGTAACCCCAGCACTTTGGAAGGCAGGCAGATTGCTTCAGCCCAAGAGTTTAAGATCAGCCTGGCTCACACCTGTAATCCTAGCACTTTGGGAGGCCGAGGTGGGTGGATCACCTGAGGTCAGGAGTTCAAGACCAGCCTGGCCATCATGGTGAAACCCCATCTTTAATTAAAAAAAAAAAAAAAATCAGCCTGGGCAACATGGCGAAACCCTGTCTCTACCAAAAATACAAAAATTAGCTGGGGGTGGTGGCGTGAGCCTGCAGTCCCAGCTGGGGGTGGTGCCGTGAGCCTGCAGTCCCAGCTGGCTGAGGTGGGAGGATCACTTGAGCTCAAGAGGTGAAGGTTGCAGTGAGCTGAGATCATATTACTGCACTCCAGGCTGGGCAACAGAGTGAAACCGTCTCAAAATTTAAAAAAAAAGGAAACATACTTAACTATTCCTCCCCTACCCCAAGGGAACTGTCCCCAACCCTAACATTTTGGTTTTTTTTGAGACAGAGTCTTGCTCTGTTGCCCAGGCTGGAGTGCAGTGGCACGATCTCAGCTCAATGCAACTTCTGCCTCCCATGTTCAAGCGATTCTCCTGCCTCAGGCTCCTGGGTTCAGGTGATTCTCTTGCTTCAGCCTCCCAGTAGCTGGGATTACAGGCACCCACCACCACACCTGGCTAATTTTTTTTGTATTTTTAGTAGATAGGGTTTCACCATGTTGCCCAGGCTGGTCTCCAACTCCTGGCCTCAAATGATCCGCCCACCTTTGTAATCCCAAAGTGCTGGGATTACAGGCGTGAGCCACCGCACCTCACCCCAACCCTAACTTTCAAGACAGGCATAATGTGTGGATTAGATTAATTAAAGAAACTCAGGGGTACTCTGTCCTTTTACACTCTTAAAAGGCATTTTTCTGGTTAAAAGTAGTTTAAAAGCTTGACTGTTAATAGTCCCAATTGGTATACCACTGCTTCCTAAGCCTATGGAACAAGGAAATGCAAAGTAGGGCTGCCTGCAAAGTGAGACGACCGATGCCCAGGTGGCTCAAGTTGTTGCCAGGGAATGGGCTATTATCTTCAGGTGCCCCAGTAATTCAGATTTCACACAGTCCCAACTTATAAAATATGGCTGAACACAGAACAATAAGGTTACTTGGTAAATGGATTGATCTTATATAAATGCTTTAAGACCATCTCTGTCTCAAGAGGTTAGACCAGAAAATGAAAGCAAAACTCTAGACGAGGCAGTATAATAGTTAAGAGCTCAGGCTCCAATGCCAGATAGACATGGGTTAAATCCAGCTCTTCCAGCAAATGGCTGTGTGGCTATCTCTATTAAGACAGTCTTCCGAGGCCAGGGGCAGTGGATCCCGCCTCTAATCCCAGCACTTCGGGAGGCCGAGGCAGGAGAATCACGATGTCTGGAGTTCGAGACCAGCCTGGCCAATATGGTAAAACCCCCGTCTCTAAAAAATACTTTAAAAATTAGCAGGATAGGCTGGTCTGATGGTAGTGGGTTATCAGAACTTATTAACATTAGTGTTACTAAAGTTGATAGACAACCCCCCACTGCTAAATTTGACTGGCTTTACAAAAAAAAATTAGCAGGATGTGGTGGCGCACACCTGTAATCCCAGCTACTCAGGAGGCTGAGACAGGAGAATCGCTTAAACTGGGTAGGCAGAGGTTGCAGTGAGCCGAGATTGCACCACTGCACTCTAGCCTGGGTGACAGAGTGAGACTCCATCTCAAAAAAAAAAAAAAAAAAAGAGACATCTTCCTACTATGTACAGTAGGGCTGACTGCATTCCTTAAGATGTGAATATGTGGTAGCTTCAGATGTTAGTGCTTTCCTTGGTTGGACCTGTATTTTCCGTAAAAGCCTCACTCACTCATCTTAGGGTAGAGCTTTCTAGCTGGCTCAACTCATTCCTTATGCTTTAAATCTCTCAGATTTCCATCTTTGACAAAAACGTATCTTGAAACTCCGGTTGGTCGACTGGACTTAACTACAGAGAAAATATAATTTTAACTAGAACATACAAATCAGTTATGTAAAACTTAAAATGGATGCTTTCTTTAAAAATCACAAATTCTATATGCCGGAGACAATATGAAGCTAGCCTAGCCTATCAGTAATGAATTCAGAACAAAAGCAGACTGACCCAAAAGGGAACAAAAGGAGGCACCCTGCCTGTGCTTACCACCTGACTCTCTCAGCTCAGGGGTCTTTTTGCACATTGTAGGAGATTTTGTGATGTAGTGGAAAACAGAGGAGAACAAGTTCCAAAGAGTCTTCATTTGTATTAGCTTTTCTTAGTGCCCCACTGCCACCATCCTCATACGGGCAGTAAAGACTAAGCCCCAACAGGTTTCTCTGCCTCAGGACTCTCTCCACTCTCCGACATCCTGCACACATCCACCAAACTGCTTTCCTAAACTCCCAGTTCCATCAGATAACTTCCCAGCTCAAAACCTTAATGGGTCCCTACCTACTACGCATTGGGAAAATCCCAATTAAAATCATTAAAATTCAAGGCCCAGGCCAGCATTATCCTACTGTTATAATACAGTACTTGTGTCCTCATAATTCTCCCAGGGAAATTCTCTAAAGCTTCAACCAGACTAATCGGCTCACTGTTCCCCCAACACAAACTCCCCGCATATCTAGGCTGGATTACGCCCACGCCAGCCCACACTCCACCCTTTCTGCCATTCTTCCAAAGTCAGCCCACCCTCCCCTTTTCTATCTCTACCCCCACACATTACCCATACTACCCATCTGACCCTCATCAACACAGCCTTTTTAGCTATCTCATTTCCCGTGGCATCCCAATCCGCTCCAATCAAGTCAAAGTTCCTTGGAAGACACATACTTTACACAGAGGGTCGATCACAGTGCCCCGCACTTAGCAGGTAACGGCTATTACTGATTAAAACCAGGAGAAGTTCAAATAATGTTTTTAGGGAGGGCAAGATAATACTGCCTTTCCTCTTCCATGCGTAGTAAAAAGTATTCAGCGTTCACTACAAGCCTGAAAAACGCCTAGCGTACGCAGATCAGCAGTAAAGTGGAGAGTGCACGCCACCGGATGGTAAAAAACCTGTGTCCTAGTCCTGGTTTTGCCACAGTCTCGGCAACTGCAGGGAAATCAAACTATCTCTCGGAACCCCGGTTGTCTCCGACGTAAAACAAGGGAGCTGCTAAAGAGCATCCCGAGGTATCTTTCGGCTTCTAAATTTCCCCGGATAGGAAACCCCACACTCGTCTTCTCACTAAGGCGGGAGGCAGACAAACTTTTACAGATCCCAGCGCGGGCATTCCACACAGTCCTGGAAACCCAGTGCCCGGAGGAAAGGGCAGGGTTGAGGGCAAGGTGAGAAGCTGTCCCCACGAAGTCGCCAGGGTCCTTTACCCCACGGCTCAAAGTCCTGGCCCCCTCACAGGCGGACTCGGGGAGAGTGACGCGGCGCGGATCCCGGGAGCAGGCCGGGCGACTCCGTCCGCCCCCGCGCCCCCCGCACTAATGGCACACGCCCCGTGGCCCCGGGTCACGGCCCCGGCCGCCTCACCAGCCCGAGGGACGTCCCTGACTCTGGACCAGGCCTCTGGCTCCCGCCAGGCGAGCCGCTCTTCCGGGCCCTGGGGCGGCCTCAGCACGGCAGTCTGGGCCCCAGGCCGGCGGGACGGGCGGCGTGAGGGGCGGCGGCGGCGGCGGCGGCGGCTTTAAGTGCTGAATCACCACTTTGCAACCCGAGCGCCAAACCACCGTGACCCACGGGGCCCAAGAGCCCGGGCGCTCTGTTCCGCTTACCCACAGAGGCGCTCCGGGGGCGGCAGGCGGGCGCCGAAGACCGAGCGGAAAGTGCTGGGCAGCGCGGGGTGCAGAAGCCACGCTAGCCGGTACCGCATTAGCCAGCGCAGTCGCCGGGATCACCGCGAACGCTTCCTGCTTGCGCTGAGAGCCGGCCCTGCGCACTGCGCATGCTCTATCCGCCGCGCCGCGCCGTCTCCCGGGAGCTGCGGAGAGGCAGCTGCTCCGGGTTTTGTTTGGAGCCGGATGGGGCGAGGACGCGGGCGAGGACAGTGGCGACGGCGGGCGGGCGAGGCCTGAGCTGGCAGGCTGCGGGGACAGGGGTCTGGCCGGGGCGCTTTGGGAGCCAAGCACGCAGGCTTTCCCAGGCGGGAGGGTCCCAGCTAGGTCCCACCGGCCGCACCTGTGAGGGTGGCGACGTGTGTTTGGCTGTTAGGGGGCGAGGGACCGCTCATGAATCCAGTGAGGGTACACGGGGCCATGTTTTCCCGGGCACCCTCACTGACTGGCCCTGCAGGTATTGGAACGAGGTTCGTGGTCGCGGCGGCCGCGCGGCCCGCGGGCTCCCTCTAGAGCGCGGTGGGGACGTCAACTGCGAAGGCACAGATGGCCCTGGGGACCAGACTTGAGTGCGGCGTGGGGAGAATTCAGACGCAGGGGTCCGCTATAGAGAGGCCAGGACCCAGGGGACGTTTCCATCCTTGGGGAAGCTAGTAACTCTCTTAAGAGGAAGGTGCAGATGGGACGGGCGCCACAGCAAAACAAGGCTTCAAATCCAAAGTAGAAACTACTACTCTTACTAGTACCCCGCACTAGGAATACTACTATTGTCAGTCGGCTTCAGTCGTTACTTTTTAAACAAAGAATTTTCTCCCCAGTGACTTTATGGTGCTTTGCACCCACGAACAACCTAATAGTTGTTATGGATCTAACTTTCCATTATACCTAACGGGAGTCTTTAAGGAAGAGTGCGATTAGGGATGATGACTTCCCAGCATAAGTACTTTTAGGTTTCTGATTGGCAGACCAACGACTGCAGCCAAAAACAGTGTCCTGAGTCCTAGTATTGCTTTAAATGGGAATTCAGTAGGAGGATTCCTTAATTAAGTTGATGCTTTATCAAAGAGGTACCCAACGACCTTTTAAACAATGCAACTTCACCTAAAGGCAAACCTTTGGATGAAAATGTAAAAATTATGGTAAGCCTCCTAGTGGTGTTTGCAAGTACATGATTTCAAGAACCTTTAAGTTACCAGTCTGAATGCAGAGTAGTCAATCACCTTGAAGCAGCTCCTCTGAGAATGTTAATGCAGACTTTCTGAATACATTTATGCTCCATTAATAGAATCTAAAAATCGGCTAGGCCAAGAGTAGATTCAGTCTTGGAGGGCTTGAAATGTACAATTTGGGGAACCTCTTTGAGACAAAATACAAATTGTAAATACAAAATTAGCAATTAAAACAAGATTAATACAGAGAGAAAATAAATCACAACAAATACTCGAGACTTGGAGATTACGACTCTTTTTTTTTTCTGAGATCTCTTTATGCTGTTTATTAAAAATGCTTACATAAAAGTGCTCCCAGACCACAACTGGCTTTCCCTCGACCACTTCCAGTTTGGATCCTGTGCAAGTGAGTGGCCCTGAAGTTTAAACTTCATTAGCTTCATGATAAAATTGGTTGAGTGGATGGTTGGTGTGGATGTCCTAGATAAGAAAGGACATCCACTGGTTGGGGTGGATGTCCTGGATAAGAAAGAATAATATTAATATAGTCTCATAACTATAGTCTCAATGAAGAGGAGGTGGATGGAAAGAAAAGTAACAATTTTGAGTGTCTACTCTGTCTGGCATTGCACATCAATCCTTCATTAGTCTTCATGATCATCCTGTGAAATGGTTATTTCCCCACCTACCAGAGATGAGGAAGCTGTGGCAGAGAGAGGTTAAGTAACTTGCAAACAATTGGACAAAAAGAGTGGAGTTGTAATTTGAACCCAGGACTGTCTGATTCCAAAACTTGTGATTTGCTCATCTCATTTATGACTTGACAAATATTTTTTGAATGCCTTATAGATACCAGGTATTATAAAGGTGCTGGGGATACAGAAGTGGAAAAAAGAGACAAAAGTTTGTCTTGATGGAGCTTACCTTCTAACTTTGTGGGAAAAACAGACAGTAGTCAAGTAAGAGATATGAAGAAGGAAAAGGTGATGAGGAAAGTTCTCTATGAGGAAGTGACATTCACGCAGAGCCCAGAATGATGAGAAAAAGTGGGAAATGTGAAGGTCTAGGATGTAATCTTTCCCCCTCTCACTCAAACAAGTACAAGGTGTAAATCACCTAGACAACTGTTTTGTTTTTTTTTTTTTTGAGACAGAGTTTCGCTCTTTTGCCAGGCTGGAGTGCAGTGGCTTGATCTCGGCTCACTGCAACCTCTGCCTCCTGGATTCAAGCAATTCTGCTGCCTCAGCCTTGCGATAGCTGAGGTGCACACCACCACACCCAGCTAATTTTTGGACTACAGGCGAATACCACCATGCCCAGCTAATTTTCTATTTTTAGTAGAGACAGGGTTTCTCTATGTTGGTCAGTTTGGTCTCGAACTTCTGACCTCAGGCAATCCACCTGCCTCGGCCTCCCAAAGTGCTGGGATTACAGGCGTGAGCCACTGAGCCCAGCTATTTTTATTTTTTTTTAGAGACGAGGCCTAACTATGTTGCCAAAACTGGTCTTTTTTTTTTTTTTTTTTTTTTTTGAGGTGGAGTCTTGCTCTGTTATCCAGGCTGGAGTGCAATGGCGCCATCTCGGCTTACCACAACCTCAGTCTCCTGCGTTCAAGCAATTCTCCTGCCTCAGCCTTCCGAGTAGCTGAGATTACAGGTGCCCACCGCCACACCCAACTAATTTTTGTATTTTTTTTTTAATTTTTTTAATAGAGACAGGATTTCACCATGTTGGCCAGGATAGTCTCGATCTCTTGACCTAGTGATCCGCCCACCTCGGCCTCCCAAAGTGCTGGGATTACAGGCGTGAGCCACTGCGCCCGGCTAATTTTTGTATTTTTAGTAGAGATGAGGTTTCACTATGCTGGCCAGGTTGGTCTCAAACTCCTGACCTTGTGATCACCCCGCCTCGGCCTCCCAAAGTACTGGGATTACAGGTGTGAGCCACCACACCCAGCCTTAGCCATCTATTTTCATAGTTGCCAGGATAATGTTAGATTCTGTTACTGCGTATGTCTGTGGGTATGAATGCGGAAGAAAATGACAGTAAGTATATCTTCATGTGCTTATAAACAGGAAAAAATACAATTTATTAACTTCATAAACTTGTTAAAAACAGTCCAAAAATGCCTAAATATAGTATTTCCCCAAATCCAGATTTGGGTTACAGCTTTCATCGTTCAAGCAGTAGAATCTCAGTAGCAAAGATTAATTGGGAGAGAGAAAGAAGTTTCCAGTTCCCTGGCCTTCTGACAGTTCCTGGAACGTGTCGGATTCTCTTGTCTGAAACCTTCATGATTGATGTTCCCACTCTCTGGAGTTTTTCCCTCACCCGATCTCATTTTTGGCTCCTTCTTTTCTTTCCTTTCTTTCTTCTTTCTTTTCTTTTCTTTCTTTCTTTTTTTCTCTTTCTGACAGACTCTCACTTCATCGCCAGGCTGGAGTGCAGTGGCAGGATCTCAGTTCACTGCAACCTCCACTTCCTGGGTTCAAGTGATTCCCCTGCCTGAGCCTCCCAAGTAACTGGGACTGCAGGTGCACACCACCACACCCAGCTAATTTTTTGTATTTTAGTAGAGACAGGGTTTCACCATGTTGGCCAGGCTGGTCTCGAACTCCTGACCACGTGATCCACCCACCTCAGCCTCCCAAAGTGCTGATTATAGGCGTGAGCCACCATGCCCTGCCTTCCTGCCTTTCTTTGTTTTCTCTTTCCTTCCCTCCCTTCCCCCTCCCCCTCCCGTCCCCTCCCCTCCCCTCCCCTTTCCCTTCCCCTTCCCCTTCCCTTCCCCCTCCCCCTTCCCTTTCCCTTTCCCTTTCCCCTTTCTCCTTTCTCCTTTCTTTCTCTTCTCCTTTCTCCTTTCTCTTTCCTTTCCTTTCATTTTTTTTTTTTAGACAGTCTCACTCTGTTGCCCAGGCTGGAGTGCATTGGCACGAACACAGCTCACTGCAACCTCCACCTCCCAGGTTCAAGCAATTCTCCTACTTCAGTCTCCTGAGTAGCTGGGATTCTAGGCATGCACCACTGTGCCTGGCTAATTTTTGTATTTTTTTTTTTAGTGACACGGTCTGGCTCTGCTGCTCCGGCTGGAGTGCAGTGGTATGATCTTAGTTCACTGCAACCTCTGACTCCTCGGCTTAAGCCATCCTCCCACCTCAACCTCCTAAGTATCTGGGACTACAGGTAT